>MQUG01003168.1:0-16402 GCA_007213375.1 Steinernema feltiae | reverse complement strand
GCGCAGTCGCACAAACACGCAAAGAGTCACGAATCGCGCGAGTGAAGGACTCATGCGAGGGCGGAGACGGCACCTGTTCGGCGGAATCGTCCTTGGGACGCGGCGTCCACGGATTCCAAGGAAGTCGCTCTCCGCGGATCTCTTGATCCCCTCAGTTGACCTCTTCCTTTGTTTTCCTCAATTACGGTAACCTTGACTGTCCCAATGGCCTCGCGCTGCCCATCAACGCCTTATTCGATGTTTAATTATCGATAAACAGTCCACTCTACAGAGCTACACACGGAATGCGCTATCATGGGTTAGTGCGGCCGCCTCGGATTCAGAAGAGCTCCAGGTAGGAGAGAGGCACGCGTCCTCGTCGACCGTCTTTCTCTGCATCACGTAATCGGCGTCTAATCCCGGCAATCGGTAGACGATTAGCACCTGAAATCGACGTTTGCGTTATCGAGGAAAGAGGTAAGTCGTCGCAAACAAGGAAATTAGGACGGAAATCGTCGTTTATCAACCTGACCGACCTCTACCGTATTCCTTCCCCGAACAAACCACGTACGTCATTCTGCTTGACGGAAATCTCATGCGGAGAGATCGAGTCGTAGTCGAATAGTACGCGCGCCTGTTTTGTTGTTCCCATATCGCTGGCCTCCACGAAATTCTTCGCGCTTCGTTCAGGGACCCAGTTTCCCCCGTTCCGTGTCGTGACCGAGTCCTTTTTCGCCTGAGGAAGCAACGATCCAGTGGGGAAATCGCTTCCTCCGAAGCTAAAACATTTACTTGAGAACGCAAAATAAACATTACAAAGCGTAGGGGAGTGAAATTACTTTCGCATTGCAGAAACATGTAAATTCAAATAAATTACTATACAACACATAAACGGCGGTGAATTCAGCAGATGACACGGCGACTGTGAGTGAAGTGAAAAAGAGCGTTGGCGTCGGAAGCGACCGGCGAAGTGACGGACGAGAAGAAGACGGAAAGGATCGTTCAAACGGGTACACAAAACAGAGTTACAAAGAATCGCTCGTTCTGAAAACAACGGCGACGTGCAACTACTGTGACCGAAGGACCCACCCAGACAGCTCTCTCTGCAAATCGGCCATATTCTGATGAGCCATCGCGAAGAACGACATTTGCGCCTCAACGAAATCGCGAAGACACTTCAGTTGGTTGTTCTGCAAATGGCGTATATTTACGAAGTTCAACACACGCTGTGACTTACGTGGGCAGTCTGAATCCCTTCGAGAAGAAGCTTGGTGATTTCAACCTAAAGAAAACAAGTTTACCGGCAGTCGCATCACATTTTATTTTTTAAATTCTCGCGAGGCTCAAAAAGGTTCGACATATTCTCAAAAATTTCACATACTTATTTAATCATTGATCGATTTTGAGTCACAGTACATAACTGTATATTAACACTAAATAATGTCCAACCTGTTTGTCAAACTCCGTCTGCGCCACTCGTAGGTCTGCTTCAGCCTGAAAAGTCAATAGTCATTCAAATCAAGCAAGAAAGACGACCACTAGTACAACACCTAACAACATCTACGATACCTGTTCGATCGTCAATCCGACGTTCGCGTGTGACTAAAACACATTTCGCTCATCAAATATTCGCTCTCGAATCTCAAAGGCAAAAATTGAAAGGAAGTGGAACTTACACTCGCTTGGGACTCCAGCGTCTTCGCCTTCTTTAGTCTATTCTTGCAGGCATCAAGGTCGAGTCGTTTACTGTGAAGCATCTTCCGCTCCTTCTGGATTGTTTTCATGTCGCCATCGAGAAATCGCCGGATCGGAAGGAGAGTGTTGGTGGCCGCCGAGTTGATGAATTCCCTCTCGCAGGTTCCCAACTTGAACTCCGCGTTCGCCACTTTCAGGAGAGCGTTTCCATACTTTTCCCGAGCCATTAAATTAGTTCAAATTCATTTAAATTACATTAGTTCCTGCGCCGAATTCGTTGCCAGCGTCAGTCATCTGCTGGCCGAGGTGTTCCAGGTTGCTGACTCTGCCTCCTTCCTTTTTCAGCTCCAACTTCTCGTAGAACACTTCTTCCATGCGCACAGCTGAATTTTAAAGATTTTGCATTAGAAGTCGCAATTCGAATCATCTCGATCCGCTGATCACAAAAACAAAAGAATGAAATCCGGAAGTTGCGTCACTGTACTCGCTTGCAGCTCCCACCCACCATCATCACAAGTTTCTCTTCCCCGAACGCTTCTTGCGTTTGTTTTGTTTTCATTTGGCCTCATGCTTCTTATCGTGCGCGCCTTCGGAGATCCGTTAACGTGCAGACGCCTTCCGGTCTTCTCAAATTTGAAAATCAATTTCCCTTGGGGCTTTCGTTTCGTGCTCTCCCTTGCATTGTCTTCGCTGACTCTCGTTCGTCACTTTCTTTTTCCGCTTTTTGCGCTCGTAAACCCGCATAAGCACCAAACCAATTAAGTAGCGGAAGAAGCGAGCGAACAATTTTCGGATGTCGTAGCCCGTAATTAGGATAATTGAGAGTTCACTCACTAGGATTCGGCTGAAGATAGCTCTCAAGGGCCGACAGAAGACGTTTCGTGTGTTCTTCGGTTTTGTCCGCTCGTTTCAAGAGATTTTCAAAGTTAGCATCAAGTTCAGTCCTCTCAGCATGGAGAAACGTTTCTTCAGTGTACTAAGAAAGCTAGTGAATACAGGACAAACGGAGGAAACGATGAAATACCTGTTTAGCCCTGCTGAAGAAGCCGGTGGCGTCGTTGGCGAGCTTTTTGAAATTGAAATCCATCGTTAATCTGCAACCAACCAATGCTGAAGGGCTATTTTCAGATTAGTCGACGTGGAAGTCGACTAAGCGCGCAAGGGTCATTAATATTTGAGACGGAAAACGTGTCTAAAAACCGCCTGCGCACTTCTACGTCACCGGCGACGAAAAATCACCGGGAATCGGAAACGAAGAAGACACAACCGAGGAAAACAAACATTCGAGTTTTGGAACGTCGCCTTTTACGGTTGCTCGCTGGCTGATCGCGTCGGCGACTTCTCCTCCCTCGGAGCTAGCGGCGTGGTGCGCGGCGCCTTCAACGGGCGAGGGGCCAACGCGTCACTCGACAAAGCGGCAGATAAATATGGATCGACGAACTGAATTGTCTGCGTCGCTGGGAAAGCTCGAACGCGGAAAGGTTCGTTCCACAAAATGCAAGGCGGGGGAGGTGTTGCAGTGTGACCGAATTTAGAAAACGTATCCTCCATATCTGTAGAAGTGCACAACATAAAATCGACGCTGATTTAACCTCGCTTGTTGTCGTTGTCTTTTCTTCGTTGGCGCAGGTGGCGCCTTGACAGCGCACGCTCTGCGTTGTCATGGAAATCGAGCCTCTGAGGGCCGCTTTCCTCCTCTCTGCGTCGCTCAGATCCGGTCATCATGCGGCTGAAGAGTTTCGTGTGGCGAGAGAATCGGCATCGCGGATTCACAAGCGCCGTCGGATGGACGAACGGCGACGAAACAATCTCCGTGGGCGACGATCAGCAGATTCTGCGATGGAATCTCGCTACTTCGGAGACCTCGCAGGTAGCGCAGCTGAAGACTTCGGTCTTTCCGACGTCGATGCACTGGTTTCCGCGAGGATCGCAGCGTCCTTCGCCCGCCAACGACGTCTTTCTGCTGAGTTGCACAGACGGTATTCACCTCTCGCGCGCTATTCGTGAACTACAAATAAGTTCAGGGAAAATTCTAATTGTCTCTGCGACTGGAAAAATTGAGAAAACAATCGATGCACACAAGGGGGCTGTTCTGCGCGCCGTTTGGAGTTATGACGGCACCGGATTCGTTTCCTGTGAGCTTTTCATGTGAGGACCTTTAAACGAAAGACTTTCAGGTGGTGAGGATGGGAACGTGAAAATGTGGAGTCGAAACGGAATGCTAAGAAGCGTCCTCGCGACTACAGGTCGTCCGATATACGGTGTCGAGTGGAACGGCGACGGATCGAAAGTACTGTACTGCTCAGGAGAGCACTGTTTCGTAAAAGCTTTAAAAACTCAGGCATGTTGCTGTGAGGCACTTGCGAATTTTCACTGTTTGTTTTTAGATGTCGGCGATTAAGTGGAAGGCGCACGAAGGCATCGTTTTGTGCATTTCATGGAGCGCACAGAGCGGATTGATAGCTTCGGGAGCCGAAGATTGTCGCTACAAGGTATGGGACTCGCTGGGACGTCCGCTTTTCACGTCGGGAACCCACGAATTTCCCATCACATCGATTGCGTGGAATCCGGACGGTGATCTCTTCACCGTTGGATCCTTCAACCTCATTCGCCTTTGCGACCAGCACGGGGTACGGAGTTCGATCTTCTCGACAATTCATAATCGGTTTCAGTGGTCGCACTCCCTCGAGAAAATCCAAACTGGAAGTCTGACAGACATTGCGTGGAGTCCCGACGGAACGCAAGTCGCCACCGCGTGCGCAAACGGATGCGTCGCACACGCTCACGTCGTTGACAGGTATACGGTAGTTATTGAGTGATTGTTGAGTGATTCGTTTGCAGACACGTACGGTGGAACAATTTGGAGGCGATTCAGTCAAAGCGAAAGATGATTACGGTACGAGATGTGAAGTCCGATGTTGCGAGGGAGACGTTGGAGTTGCGCGATCGAATCACGAAGTTGGAACTCGGATTCGAGAACCTAGTTGTGACGACCACAAAACAATGCTACATCTACAGGTTGTGGTGCATTGATTCAATATACCGTAGTCTCTGGCGTTCAGCTCTAAGAATTGGAATACTCCATCGATCTTCGACCTAAAGGAATGCACCGTCACCCTGTTGCTTCTGTGTGAAAAGTGAGTGAAGACTTCGCTTCCTTCTCCTCACGGCGTCATTCAGATTCTTCCTGATGGTCGATGGCGCCTCGATCCTCGTGCTCACCTACGAAGGAAGAGTGCAAACGCAGATAAAACTCCCGGGTTCCGTCACGACGGGAGAATCAGTGACAAAGCGCTCTGCCGGCATCTCCAACGATACCGTAGTCATCCGCGATAGAGGTGACCCGAAGACTATTCACTTGTTCGAAACGCAGACGGGAAAACCGGTCGGAAGCGGGAAAATCACGCATAAGGTATACGGTAACCGAGTACGGCCATATGGAATTCTTGCAGTGCGACGTGGTGGAAGTCCGCATCGACCAGTGCGGACCTTCGATGGCGCGCAAAATTGCGTTCGTTGACGCAAACGCGGATCTCTTCGTAGGAATCGTGAACACCTTCGGCGAGAGTCAACGGATTTTGAAAATTGGTAAACGTCGGCTTCGAACTGAATGCCTCACATCGAATGTTACAGGCGCGCTGGTCCACAACATCCACTTCAACAGCGCAAACAATATGCTGGTGGGACTTCAGGATACTTCGGTATTCGTGTGGACGTTTCCCTCAATCGTCTTCGCCGATAAACAACTCTTGCAGCGAACAGTCGTTGCTGCAGAGAACGGAGCGGATGTCGGCAAGGCGCCGCAGATCACAAAGTGAGTCGGCGATTCCGTTACTTCCGCTGACAATGAGCGCCTTTCAGCTTCCATGGAAACCATATTCTCGTTCGTCGCGCCGATGGAGCGCTCCTGGAGCTGCTGCTGGCGCCGTTCTTTGCGGGACTCGTCGACGTGGTCGGGAAGTCGAAATGGGACAAGGCGATCAAGTTGTGTCGACTTGCAAAGGACGACTCGCTGTGGGCGCTCCTTGCAGGATTTGCCGCTACCGAGAAAAACTTCTACGCAGCAGAGATCGCTTACGCTGCCATCAACGAGGTTTCTCCTCTGCAGAATCCCCCGGCCACTCACTCATTCCCTTGTTCAGGCGGAGAAAGTCGTCTTTTTGACCGACCTGCGCGGCGAGACGAATCCGCAGATGAAGAACGCGCAGATGGTCGCCTTCAGCGGCAAAATTCAAGATTACGAAAGCGCCCTCTCGCGTGCAGGCGACTCTTTCCGTGCCATCATGACCGCAATCTCGATGTTCCAATGGGAGCGCGCGCTCGATCTTGCACTGAAGGAGCGGAACTTTCTCGACATCGTCATCGGCTACCGCCAGCGATACCTCCGCGAGATGGGACAACGCGAAAGCGACAAACGTTTCATCGCGCACCTTTCCGACGTGAAAATTCTCTTGTGAAACGCCGTGACGACTCTCATTTTAGGTGGAAATTGATTGGAATCACATTCGCGAGAAGATCGCCGAGAAGAACGCCAAGGAAGAGCATTGAGGCTTCGTATGCGGTCGCGTGGTTCTGAGGTGACTTTATACATTCGGAAACTATAAGTACAGTATCCGTAGAACCACGCTGACTTTGTGTACACGTATTTGGGCGTTTAAATACGGAGTAAACAATCAAACTATGATAGTCGAAGGAGAGGAGGTGTGAAGAAGAGCGTTTGGGTTTTCGTGAGGGTAGAATTCTATTCTGAGGAGGTGTTCAGAGACCCCTAGCGGGTCCAAAAGCAACTAACAACCGGATGAGTGTGTACCGTAATCAACAAACCTGTACAGTTTAACGAAGAAGAGGAAAACAAAGAGAAAACAATAAATATTGCAACGCAACAAAGATTCGAGCGACGGAAACTACGCGAGTGGAGCTAGCCAGCAAGAGGAGAGGAGCGGATTCTACGTTTCTATAAGAAGATGACTGCAATGAGCAGAGGAAGAGGTCGGGACAAACTCAGACGACGCTGAGTTTGTGACGCGGCGAAGTGACTTCAGCGGAGTGAAGGATGAACTCCATGACGTCGATGAAGGCGACGGCGCCGATCACTTTGTGGGCGACTGCAAACCGCTCGCTCGCGCTGGCCGCCACCCCCACAAAGATGCACTGCCGCTCCGAGCGCATCAGCAGAAGGATTGTCTCGTAGATCGTCGAAGTCGGCGACGCCAATGTGGCGAGCGATCGTTCGCAGACAAAGTTCTGAATGACGAGGTTACGGTAGTCAGAGAGACGAGCCAGTTACCCTAATGGGAATGTCCAACACTTCGAGGTAGTTTTTGTGGTGTTTCGCGGCCTCGCGCATGATGTCGCGTTTACTGAGAATCCCAACAAGGTAGCGATTCTCGTCGATGACCGGGAGACACGAAAACTTCCTTAACACACGTATGGGTTACGGTAGTTGCGTCTCCGACTCACTTTTCCAAAAAAATGTCGACCGCTTCCTTACACGTAGCGTTGTGAGAAATCTAAAAATACCGTACTCTCTCGAACGACTACGGTAACACCACTCACCGTAACAATACTCTCCCAAGTTCCGAGAGCGCGTTCTTGGAGTGTTTTCTGCTTTAAATGCGGAGTCAGTGAGCAACGAGATTCGAGCTGAAACGCCATTTTAGGTTCGCATAAGACGAGGGCGCCTACCAGCTTGACGATCGTTTCCTGAAAGATGGCGCGCAGTGACAGCAAGCAGAGGATGTCACTGTTGCGAAACGTCTCGTCGTTCTGCATGATCGGTATACTGTGGACGTGATTCAGGCAGAAGAGTCTCGCGAGATCCCACACACCGAGATTCACAGAAGCGTTGACGATCTTCTTGCGGCCGTTGAACGTCTGCACGAAGTGACGCATCGTCTTCGAACCGATTTCGCTGTCCTCGTTGGCGGCGATCGACAGTATCCTCAGGCAGTCGGTCGTCGTCAGCATCGTGATTCCGCCTGCAGAAAGACTACGGTAGACACAGACGCAGCACACGGAGCTCACTTACCATTCTGGTCGAAATTCGATACCAACGCGCCGCGGTAGTCGTTCTCGTTGAGAGCGGTGACCGCTTTGTATACGGTAATCGTCGCGTCCATCATCACAACGATTCCGTTGACGGGGGCGAGGTCGTAGCTGATGAGCGACTGCATGTAGTGGCGGAAAGGCTCGGTCGAGCGATCTGTAGCTGTTACAAAGACGTTTAGCGACGTTTAACTCAAGCTACGGTAGCCTCCGCTCACTCCCGAGGATCCTCGGGGGCGAACGGCGCTCAGAAGTGAGGGAAAATAACTTACTGAAGGCGGCGACGATTTCGTATCTCCGCTCGCGGCATTGTCGCAGGATCGCGTAGTCCTAAAAGTGAAAATGAGAATAGAAACTGAGAGCGCGAAGAAGTCGACCGAAGAGGGGTTCAGATTGCGAAAGCGAGGAGAGAGAAGCTGAATCCCCGTCTCAAGTCAACCCCGGAAAAAGGAAAAACGAGGCGAGAGAAGAGAAACGGAATCGCACCTTATCGAATCCACCGATCGACAATTTTCGCCGATTCCCCTCCGAGGAGCTCTAGAAATGCACATTTAAACAACGAGAGATCCCAGGAACACGACGGAACACACTGAGCATGCACGGCAGGGAGACGAGCGGGGCGCGAGCGCACTTACCGCGCTGAGGAGAACCTTCTCGGGTACCGAGAATCGACGATGCAGAAGACCGGTGTCCGCCATCGGATCCTCCCAGTCGGAATCGTCCATATCGTAGAACTGCGAGTCCATGCTTTCCTTGCGGTTACGGTCGCCCTCTGAGGACGAAAGTCGCGACATTCGCACTCCCTGAAACGGTCCTTCCGTTCTAAATCTGGGCTGAAATTTGCAAAAACTGACCCCAACGCGAGCGGCGGTCGTCTGCCGACGCCGCTTGACGTAATCGCGGAATTCGCCGAGCGGATTCGAGTTGCGACGCGAGGATTCCGCGCTGGAGACAGCCGAGTCGATCGAAGATTCGCCATTGGCTCCGCCACCACCGCCGCTGTAGTAAATGTTCATCGGCCGAGAAACAGTTTTCGACGTTGGCTTCGAGCCAGTCGATGGACGTGGAGGAGAGTAACAGATTCCGCCTTCGTGTTCGAGCATCTACTGCTTCTGTGACTTCAGTCTGTTGTGTGTTCTTCTACTACGGTATGCTGCTCATCGGAGATTCGCCGTGTGGTCATCAAAGGGTCAGACGGTGATCTCGAATGCTACCCACTTTCGGCTTCTTCTTTGCGCTATGCGGATTCGGACCCAAGGCGCCGAGCCGAGTGAGAAACGGCGAGTCGATTAACTAAAAGTCTCAACCGTGGCGCGCTTCCTGGAAACGGAGAATCAGAATTCGTTGCAAGTCATTAGCGGCGCGGCGATAAAAACGCGAAAGTGCAGCTTGAGGGCGAAACGCCAACGCGTCGAAAATAGAACACGCGGGACTCGTTAGCGAGCGAGAGGCGCACGTTCCCGCGAGAAAGCACGAAACAAAGCGACAAACAAGTCGCCAGTCGACTGCGGATTAACAATCAGCGCGTTTACTCAGAAACACCGAACAGCGCGCCGTCAGAGCCGGCGAAGTGTGTTAAGGGGAAGCCGCGATACTATAATTAAGGAATGTTCGCGCACAAATGTTGTTAATCGGAAAATTATGCAAAACAAACATGATCGTTGACCTCGCCAGGCCGTGTTTTCGCTCAGCGCAACTTTCGCGCTCGCATCATGGAGATGCGGTGCTATTTTCGGACGCCGACGTCGCGCTCGGCTTCTATCTTAGGCCGCGAGGCTTCCGCAAGAGAGAAGCTGTCGCAGAAAACACGTGACCGCTGCTGGCTTGAGGCCAACGATCGTCGCGGCGCAAAACAAACGAAAACAATCTCAGAAGAGAAGGAAACTCGCGGGGCGCGCGTGTCGGACGCGATCGGCGAATTCAGTGGGAAAACACTCTAACAAAAAGAAAAAAGAAGCAAAAAGCGGCGATCGATCGGAGGGCTGACGGCATTGAGTTGCTGGCAGTCGATCGTCGGTGTTCCTTCCCCCGAGGGCTCCAAAACAACACCGACGACGACATCGGTGTGCAGATTGCCTGACGGAATAACAGATTCCCTCGCGCAATCAATCACGTTCGCTTCCGCTTCTGCAGGAATCGGCATCACGCCTTGCAGTCACGTGTGCCACTTTCGGCACCGAACGCCGTGCGGCGCGGCGCAGTCGCCAAGCTAGCTGCTCAAACAACAGCGTAATCGCGGGTGGACAACGAAATTGAAGAGAAAAGAGCGAAAGTACACGAAAGCGCCCGAAACAACACAGCTACGTAATTAATCTTTGCCCCTACGTGCTGATTCACGTGGAATCCCGAGGCGCCTACGTGGGCTTCCAAGATCCCGGTTTCATGAGCGAAGGAGAGAAGAATTCTCTCCAATCTTTCGAGTTTTCAGGCACAAGAACAAATCGTGAATCGCTTGAAGACGGAAATTCGAGTTGAACACGTAAACGAACGAGCAAAAGGAAGAAAACAAACATGAATCGACTCCATCGAGGATCAATTGACTCGACCCTCAAGCAGCCGGCCGCTGAATCTGCGTGACGCCTTCGCCGATTGAATCCGAGGAAGAAAACTTCCGCCTTTCGCCTCGGAAACAAACGCGCGAGCGTCGAGTGAATGCGTCGTCGATGGTTTTCTGACGTTTTTATGGCGTTATCGGCACTCTTCGATCGGGAAGCGCGTGATTTTCGCGTAAACCGTGGCTGGAGAACACGCAACGCAGGCGTTTGTGCTTCGCCTCCTCGCTACGACCTTGCGGATGTCGCACAGAAATTCGCGTGGACTTCCAGCTCCGTTCATCCGCTAAGGACTCCGCCTTTATTCGTTTGTTGTGTTTACGAAAGAACCAAAGACTGTTGCCGTCGCGGACGAAGTCGTTGTGGGTGGTCGTTGGCGGAGCTCCAAAACACAATCGATGCGCCGGCGACCCTCCAGCGCCCCTTCCACGCCGCCGCGATCTCCGAGGGTCGTCGCAGTCAGCTGACTCGGCCGCTATCGCCGCAAAAAGTGCATTTGGCACGCGAGCGAGCGCAAAAAATAAAAGTGAAATAAACAAACGCAGCGAGGGAAGCGAATTTCTGCGCACGGCGATGCCCCGAGCGACTAGGACGGCGCACGACGCGCTGCGAATCCGCGGAAGTGACGTCGAATCCAACTTTGCTCGTTGCGATGGCATTATAATTAGCTCGGGGACTACAGTAACCGCTGAACTCAGCCCCTGTTTACTCACTCCGCAAGCGACCTTCGGGGGGAGACGGAGCGCCATAGAACCGGACTTCAGAGCTCATAAACAGAGGGAACGACGGTCGCCTGTAGCGAAATGTGATAAGGTGTTTACAGGACACGTGCTCGCTGTTTGCAGCGCGGAGCAGCGGATTACGGTACTGCGCTGTTTACAGACAGACGTCGGCGTGTGTGGTCACCCGCGGTGTTTCTGCACTTTTGTGATTCCTAAACAAGAAGACCGAAACGGTCTTCGCTCTCTCTACAGAGATTCGTACGATATTTCGCGTTGCAAAATGTGTCTCAAAGCGAAATAAAAGCGTTGTTTAACGTACAGAGCGAAAAGGCCGCGAGCGTTCCTCGATTTGCGTGGTCGGAATTCTGAAACAACGCAGAAAACAGAAATTAGCGGAATAAATGTTTTTCTCGGCTGCGGATCATCGAACACGTCACGGCGACGCGAAGCGGGGACTCCAAATCGCCTCAGATGGAGGTGTCGAGTGCCTTCGGAGTGTCGGAGGAGCGGAGGAATCGATTGCGCACTGACAGATGATCGCTTTGGTGCCGAAGCAGAGGGGGACTTGTAGGGGTGGGGGAGGCGGGATTCCGGACCTCATCAGACGGCAAAACAACGAATATTTGAGGCGGAGAGAGCGCGGCGTCGAGGGAGCGGCAGGGCGACGAACAGATGCACTTTTGTTTTCGCGTCGAGATCGCAGAGAAATCAAATCGAAAAAATGCAAATAAAACGATCTTCAGTCGGCGTCCGCGTGTCCGCGCCGCTGAATCATCTTCGCGCCATCAGGCCGTCCTCACCGCGACTTGCAGCTGGGATTCTGGCGATCGGCGTGGATGTTCCGAAATGCGGCGCCAAAAGACGTCCTGGAGGGAAGATTTAGTAGAGGACGCAACGCTCGGGGCGAAGGCGCTTGTAAACACTCCGGATGACGTTAGAGGACCGCGATAAACTCCTTCGGCAGCCGACTTCGCCGATTTTCGATCGCCGAAATTTGCACGGAGAACGCGCCAACGAACGGAGGCGAAGAGGAACGTGAAAGAGATGCGAGGGTTTCGCACATCGGAAATCTGCGAAGTTCGAAGATTCCCACGGCGGATTTGCGGAACTCGCAGTCGATTGGCGTCGCCAACCTGGTGCGCCACGGCGAGGCGTTTTGGGTTTTCCAACGCGCAGAGGACGATTCACTCAATTCTGCTGATCGGTGCGGATTCTGTGCGGACAATTGCGTGGTAATGAGCTATTGTATCCATAAACGGCCGCAGCTGTCGGCCCCCGTTCGGCGAAGCTATTCTGAGGTGTTGTGAATTAATTCCGACCAATTCACTAAACACACAAACTCATTCTCGCGAAAGAATTCAAAATGGTCGGCGGCGTGTGACGTTGCCCGCGATAGTGCAATCCTTCGTCGATTCTCGGAATTTCGCTCAGGTGATCTCGAGGGAGAGCAGCGTTCGTAGCAGACGACAATCGGCCTCCTGTCAGGTACTTTTTCGTTCGAAGAAAGAAATGTCGAAGACAATTCGATTGTACTTTGCGTGCGTCAATCGCGTGTCGCCGTTCACTCGCTCCTCCACTTCCATCTAAGTCTTCTACACTTCTAACGCCGGAAGACGGCGAAGTGCGCGATGGATCCGCGGTGCTCCTTCTTCCTCCCGGTAAGCGATTTTCTCTGAATCTGGAAACAGTAGCTGCAACATCGCTGATGCTCCGGGTATCTACAAAGCTGTAGTGTGAAAACTGACCCTCGTTGGTGGCATAGTTGCATGTGGAATAAGATCTTTTGAGGTGCAATGCTTTCGCACTTTGCAAAGCGATGCGAAATGACGTTGCGCTCGGTTCATTTAAATGTTTCTTTTCAGACTTTTTTATGTTTCGATCAAACAATGGTGACTTCGGCTTTCGCTTCCGTTCCTCGATTTGGAGATTCGGTCATCCCGAGAAACTCCTTCTCCACCGGGGATCTGACGATGTACTCGCACACTTTCCGATATCTTCTGGTCCTCGACTTTGAGGCAAATTGCGAAAATGGCCGCGAAATCGAGCCCTGCCAGGAGATCATTGAGTTCCCCGTCGTCCTCTTCGATCTGCAGACGATGCAGGAATTGGATCGTTTTCACTCGTTTGTGAAACCGCAAGTTGTGCCGGAACTGACGTCGTTCTGCACGGAACTAACCGGAATCACACAGGTAAGCAGTTGACTTCCTTCCGATCTCTTTTTCTAATTCTCTTTTGTTTCAGAATGACGTAGAAGACGCTCCGACCTTCCAGGAAGTTCTTCAGAACTTCGATTCGTGGCTTCTAAGGCACAATCTGATCGACTCGGCGAACGGACAAGCGATTTATGGGCATCCGTGGACGTTTGCAACGATCGGCGATTGGGATCTGAGGAAACTGCTGCGGAACCAAGCGACCTACTTCAACGTCGCCCTCCCCGGTTACTTCGAGCAGTGGATCAATCTGAAACTCATTTTCCGCGATCTCAACAAGTACTATCCCTACAGCATGATGACGATGCTCAAAGATCTCAAATTGGTCCATTTCGGCCGACATCACAGTGGGATTGATGACGTGCAGAACACGTGTCAGATCGTGCGACAACTCGCGAGACGCGGCGCGCACTTCCGCATCACTTCGAGCTACTACGGTCGCTACCCGGGATACAAGGGCGTTGCCGTCACGCACAAGCAAGACGAAAGCGGGCTCGTCGAGCCGAAGCAACGAGATTTTCCAGGTGATTTCTCTCCGCCGACCTTCCACGTCTCACCTCAACGTTGGCTCTCGCAGCATCTCACGCAGCCATTCGTGCGTCAGGAGACCAATTTTCCCGCATTCTCTGTAAGGCAATAACGCCTTGTGTTGTGTTGTTGCGTCGTCGGACGCAGTAATAAAGTTTTTTTTAATGTAAATCGCTTGCGAACTATGATTTTTGATTCCGTCACTCCGTAAAGAGCGAACATTGCCCCTTGCTACCGTCCTCTTTGCACTCACAACACTCCGGAATCCAAAAGACGCATCTATTTACAAAGGCGATACAAATAAAATAAACTCTGCAAGAAGAAATGGATTACGGTAGATTCCGTTCCGCCTATGCTCATTACAGTACCCGCATGCAATAAATACGATGTGTGTGGTCGTCGCATCATTCAAAAATCGGTCTCCGCGTGGGCTCGACTTCGGGGTCGACGTTCTCTCCTTCAGACGTTGTCTGAACCGGCGAAGGCGAGTTGCTCGTAGCCGCGCGATAGGCCACTTCCTGAAACACAGCGTGCGTGGGAGCGGTAGACTCAAACGGACTCACCGCAGGGAACATGGCGGCTTGGAGGACGGCGGAACTCGTGGAGTCAAACATGGATTCAACGGTCTTCGATGCTTGGAGGACGGCGATCTCTGAGGAAGTCGTGGAGTCCACGGTGTTCTGCCGCGCGAGGAACTTCCGCGAGTTGATCCTCTGACTCCGCAGCGCGTAGTAGTAGCCGTCGCGCACCGACGAGAACATCAGCGCGATGAGTTGCGACCACGCAGTCACCGTGTCCGTTGGATTGTGGGTCGCCATGTCGAGGAAGACGCCTTCGACGGTGAGCGCGTCAGCCAGCGACACCCAGAAATCGGGTTTGAAGCCGAATTTCTTCAGCTCGACGTGCAACTCGCCGTAACTCTTCGAAAGTCTACCGATTTCATCGACGTCGTCCAACTGAAAATGGAGATTCCAGCCAGCGGGAGACCCACACTGCGCTTACGTGCTCTACAACGCTCTCCAAAAACTCCGTGAGGCCCGTGGTTACGGTACTCGACGGAATCTGCTTGACTAGACACCGTATGAAGATGCGGTAATCGTCGCGTTTCTCGTAAAGTCGCGAGACGACGCGATTCGCGAGGTCGCCGTGGGGGTTGTCAAAGCAGGAACGGACGATCTCCCTTCCGGAGGGCGAAATCGGGTGATTCGCGGAGACTTCCTTGCGAATAGAGCGATGGCGGGCGACGACTGCTCTGAAGAGTAACGCGATTAGTTCGTTTCTTTCGAATTCGAAACAAAAAACATTTGTTTTGGTGTCGGAAAAACGAATTTTCCCTCATTTGCGTCCCCTTTCCCCTCCTCCACGTGTTGTCCGCCGCGAATCTCGAGTGTTCGGGCTCCCCACTGATTGATTCCCCTGTCCCGGTGCGGGGGCCGAAACTCTGCCGACTTCACCAAATCGGTCTTCTGAGTGACAATTTAATCCTCGGACGGATTCGCGCACGCTCCAGCGATTGCGCAGCGGTCGGTCAATCAGAGCGATCTCTCGCGGCGACCGCGCTCTACGCTAGGCATGATTTCTGTTTTTGTCCCAAAATAAGCGCCGAATAACTTCCGACATCCAATCGCAGATCCCTGCAGGAAACGCTGACGCGATCGGAGGAACGAGGAGCGATTGGAAGACGACGCGACAGCTGCGATGCTTTGTTTCTCCCGACGCGGCGATCGGATTGCAGCGAAAACAAGCGACAACGCAGAGATCGTTGCAATCAAAGGTGTCAAACGAGGCGCCCCTTCCTCCCGAACCCAAAGAGGGCGATATCGGGTGTTAACTCACGTTCGTTCGCCCGCCGCTCCGCCGTTGGACCGCATCGAACTCTTCTTGCTGCCTGGTACGGTTACCGTACTCTTCTTTCGCAATCGGTCCTCGCGCTTCTTCCCGAGTTCGAACATCGACTGCGACTTCGGAAAATCCTTCTTTTCGTCGGCAACGCGATCTTCGCACCTCCAAAATCGCTCGATTTTGACTTGGCGCACTCTGCGCGCACACTTCGCGAGTGACGAAGCCCATTACAGTATCTCTTGTAGCAGCTCAGGCAGCCGATTAGTACATGTTGGTGAGACAAGGACGAGGGATTTGCGTCTGGAACGGTGGGACAAAATAAGTTTACGAGGAACGAAATCGGAACGCGAGATTGCGGAGTGAGAACTAGCGTGGACTCTCGACACGACAGAATTGGCGATTATGCAGAGAGGAAACAACACGCAAACGGACGCGCAAACTAATTTCCTCGTCGACAGGAAGCTCGTGAGCGTCTGAGTGACGAGGGGACTTCGCAGAGAATCGCCGGAGGTGGAAACGGTCTCGCCACGACGGAATCTCGCGCAGCTTTCGCTGCGGCACCAAAGGAACCGACGACGCTTAGCGGAGAAATTGGGAGAAGTGAATGACGCGGTCGAGTCGAGTCAAAGAGAAGTCGAAGATGGATGATCGTCGCTTGAGGCGGCGGCCCTCGCGGAGTTTTGTTTTCGACGGCCGGAGACGTTGGGGCAACCTCTTCACAACGCGCGAAAAAACACCCTTTCGGGAGGCGGTCTCCGGACTTTAACCGCGGAGGGCGAAGCGACAGCCGCCGAGTGCGCGGAGAAGCACCCGAAGCGATTCATATTTC
>MQUG01003166.1:0-114785 GCA_007213375.1 Steinernema feltiae | reverse complement strand
AGAAATGGATTACGGTAGATTCCGTTCCGCCTATGCTCATTACAGTACCCGCATGCAATAAATACGATGTGTGTGGTCGTCGCATCAATTCAAAATCGGTCTCCGCGTGGGCTCGCGACTTCGGGGTCGACGTTCTCTCCTTCAGACGTTGTCTGAACCGGCGAAGGCGAGTTGCTCGTAGACCGCGCGATAGGCCACTTCCTGAAACACAGCGTGCGTGGGGAGCGGTAGACTCAAACGGACTCACCGCAGGGAACATGGCGGCTTGGAGGACGGCGCGGAACTCGTGGAGTCAAACATGGATTCAACGGTCTTCGATGCTTGGAGGACGGCGATCTCTGAGGAAGTCGTGAGTCCACGGTGTTCTGCCCGCGCGAGGAACTTCCGCGAGTTGATCCTCTGACTCCGCAGCGCGTAGTAGTAGCCGTCGCGCACCGACGAGAACATCAGCGCGATGAGTTGCGACACGCAGTCACCGTGTCCGTTGATTGTGGGTCGCCATGTCGAGGAAGACGCCTTCTACGGTGAGCGCGTCAGCCAGCGACACCCAGAAATCGGGTTTGAAGCCGAATTTCTTCAGCTCGACGTGCAACTCGCCGTAACTCTTCGAAAGTCTACCGATTTCATCGACGTCGTCCAACTGAAAATGGAGATTCCAGCCAGCGGGAGACACACTGCGCTTACGTGCTCTACAACGCTCTCCAAAAACTCTGTGAGGCCCGTGGTTACGGTGCTCGACGGAATCTGCTTGACGAGACACCGTATGAAGATGCGGTAATCGTCGCGTTCTCGTAAAGTCGCGAGACGACGCGATTCGCGAGGTCGCCGGTGGGTTGTCGAAGCAGGAACGGACGATCTCCCTTCCGGAGGGCGAATCGGGTGATTCGCGGAGACTTCCTTGCGAATAGAGCGATGCGGGCGACGACTGCTCTGAAGAGTAACGCGATTAGTTCGTTTCTTTCGAATTCGAAACAAAAACATTTGTTTTGGTGTCGGAAAAACGAATTTTCCCTCATTTGCGTCCCTTTCCCCTCCTCCACGTGTTGTCCGCCGCGAATCTCGAGTGTTCGGGCTCCCCACTGATTGATTCCTCTGTCCCGGTGCGGGGCCGAAACTCTGCCGACTTCACCAAATCGGTCTTCTGATTGACAATTTAATCCTCGGACGGATTCGCGCACGCTCCAGCGATTGCGCAGCGGTCGGTCAATCAGAGCGATCTCTCGCGGCGACCGCGCTCTACGCTAGGCATGATTTCTGTTTTTGTCCCAAAATAAGCGCCGAATAACTTCCGACATCCAATCGCAGATCCCTGCAGGAAACGCTGACGCGATCGGAGGAACGAGGAGCGATTGGAAGACGACGCGACAGCTGCGATGCTTTGTTTCTCCCGACGCGGCGATCGGATTGCAGCGAAAACAAGCGACAACGCAGAGATCGTTGCAATCAAAGGTGTCAAACGAGGCGCCCCTTCCTCCCGAACCCAAAGAGGGCGATATCGGGTGTTAACTCACGTTCGTTCGCCCGCCGCTCCGCCGTTGGACCGCATCGAACTCTTCTTGCTGCCTGGTACGGTTACCGTACTCTTCTTTCGCAATCGGTCCTCGCGCTTCTTCCCGAGTTCGAACATCGACTGCGACTTCGGAAAATCCTTCTTTTCGTCGGCAACGCCGATCTTCGCACCTCCAAAATCGCTCGATTTTGACTTGGCGCACTCTGCGCGCACACTTCGCGAGTGACGAAGCCCCATTACAGTATCTCTTGTACAGCTCAGGCAGCGATTAGTACATGTTGGGGAGACAAGACGAGGGATTTGCGTCTGGAACGGTGGACAAAAATAAGTTTACGAGGAACGAAATCGGAACGCGAGATTGCGGAGTGGAGAAACTAGCGTTGGACTCTCGACACGACAGAATTGGCGATTATGCAGAGAGGAAACAACACGCAAACGGACGCGCAAAACTAATTTCCTCGTCGACAGGAAACTCGTGAGCGTCTGAGTGACGAGGGGACTTCGGAGAGAATCGCCGGAGGTGGAAACGGTCTCGCCACGACCGGAATCTCGCGCACTTTCGCTGCGGCACCAAAGGAACCGACGACGCTTAGCGGAGAAATTGGGAGAAGTGAATGACGGCGTCGAGTCGAGTCAAAGAGAAGTCGAAGATGGATGATCGTCGCTTGAGGCGGCGGCCCTCGCGGAGTTTTGTTTTCGACGGCGGAGACGTTGGGGCAACTCTCTTCACACCGCGAAAAAACACCTTTCGGGAGGGCGGTCTCCGGACTTAACCCGGAGCGAACGACGCCGCCGAGTGCGCGGAGAAGCACCCGAAGCGATTCATATTTCGTGGAGCAAATATCGCGTGACAAATTGGGGATGAAAGTCCGTAAATCTCGGCCAGTGATGACGTCGGAAGGAGACGAGGGCGCCAATTAGGTCCGAGAGAGGATCCCCCGAGGACGTTTCCGTTTTCGGATCGTTCAGGGGACGACGACGCGTACGACGCACGCAAGGAGGTCACAGCGCCAAGGGAATAACTAGAAATGAATTTATTCGCCGATTCCGGCATCGCGAAGGCTCGAGCGTGGGAATCGGGAAGACGAGTGACGAAAGCGGAAAGTTGCGAATAAAGGGATCTCCGGGGAGCGCGAATTGCTTTTCGATGAGGGAAACAATCCTCCTCATCTGCGGCGTGGGTTGCTTGGCGATTAGAAGCGCGTTACGCGCTTGATTTTGATGCAGACGACCTTTGAGGCGCTCTGAATTGAGGACCTCCTGGTGGAGAGGCCGAAAATTCATCTTTGGCGGCCGATTTTCTATTTAGGATGGAGTTATGAGTGCTCACATCGATTATTCGGCCGAAAACAACAAACATCGTGCGTAGACGTTGTCGGAATCTGAAGCGAGCGAGCGTTTCGGGTCCCCAGAGAGGTTTTCGAGTTGGACGAACGGTTTTCTGAGGAGCAAAACCTTGATGCGCGCGATGCACTTTGAAAGCGAGGAAAGACCAACCAGCCTATCAGCCAGGGCAGCCCATCTTCGGCGACTTTCGCCTACGATGAAGCGGAGGCGATCTGTATGCATCAGCGCTCCGGCGGTCGGCTACAAATCACCGCAAAACGATCGTTCGCCGCTCTCGCTGCATGCATTACACAACGTTTCCGTGTTCCCCTCGCTAGAAATCAGCGACGGATGAGTGATCGGCGCATTACAGTACCCCGAGGACTTCCATTAGCCGCAAGTCAAAAAATGTTACTGCACGCTGTTGTTCGTTCGTTCGTTCTTCTGAAAACAACATGGACACCTCGTCTTCTTCATTCGTTTGCAGGATTAAGCGAGATCAGCTGTCGCTCCATTGCCGGGGACTCTGGAGTAGCTTCCACCACCATCGGCGCCATTCATAAAACGAAAACATCTCCACGGGAACCTCCGCCGTGCGAGACTCCGCCGATATTAAGATTCCGCTTTTTACGGACGCGCCGTTTTCAGTTTTTGCGACGCAAAGTGGCGGCGGCGCCCCGGAGTACGGCTGTGTCGTCATCCTCAATTCGCTGCCGTCTGGCAGCCGGGAGGGCTGGGAAGTGGCCAGGGGTCCAGATTGGGATGCAGGCAAGTAGTTAAAATGACGCAAACACGTCTTCGGAGGAAGATCGTTCAGCGCGGAGTCGTTTCGAAGGGATCGACGATCAGAGGAGCTCCTTCCTTCTCTCGACAGCACTCTGCGGCGTGAAACCAACGACGACTCAAACGATCAACGGAATTGCATTTCGCTGCACGTCATTTGCTTTGAAAACAACGCGCGATTGCGTCAATCCGTGTTTATCGCTTGACCACTTCATAAATCTTGATGTCGGTGTCGCGGTCGGATCGCGACGGCGGAAGATCGTCAGCGGACAAAGGGGTATCACACAGCGATCTCCGTCGCGTTTGCACGATCGCGGAAGACACGAAACAGCGCTGTGTCCTGACTTCGTCGAGACGTCGCGGTCGTCGAGGGTGACGCTACGTGTGTTCAGTGAGTTTTCCGAAGAAATCGCAGTCTTTCTTTGTGTTTTGTTCTTTCCGATCGGCAATTATCGAAGTCGGTCGCCACGTAGAAAGCACCTGTCGCGGATAAATCGTCTCAAAACAGGCTGTTTGGACCGCCGAGGGTCATTTATCCTCGGCTTTGCGATCGTTTTGCGGCACAGAAACAGCGACGGAGGATGAATTGAGTCGTAATTAGGAGAAGAAGCGTCTCCGAGGGACAATCGATGCAGCGCGGGTTCGTTACCTGCGTGAAAATGCCAAAAGCGACGCTCACAACACCGCATCGTCATGTCGTCGCGAGTTGTAATCTTCCTGCTTCTCGTCGTCCTGATTTTCAAGAATTTTGACGCAGAAATTCGTCCTCGGGGTGCTCGAGGGCGACCCGGATCTTGTAGCGGTCTGCGCTTACGCGATTCGGAAGGCGCGCGAGCAGGGCGCCTTCGCGGAGTCGATTCTTCTGCTCAATGTCACCGGATGCGAGGGCCGCGGCACCGCAAATGCCGCGCAATTGTTCTTCACCGAAAACATATCGGGAATTGTTTCCTCGCTGTGCATCGAGGAAACTCTCGAAGTCGCGCGTCTCGCCTACTTTGCGAACATTCCGGTGATCTCACGCATCGGGGCCTCGACGTCCCTCTTCAACACCGCGCAGAATCCTACGCTCATCTCCGTCTCGCTCTCCTCGGTCTTGGGATTCGCGAAGGCGATCAGAGAACTCATGCAGCAATTCGACTTCACATCGGTAGAGCGCAGGAGCATCTCGTCGCAGGCTTCATTCTGCTCTCTTCAGCTCACTCTCGTCGGCCCCTCGTCGCTCCACGAGGAGGAAGACGCTCCCATCCACCTCTCGCTCTCCTCTCTTCTGCCAGAGCAACGCGGAACACAAAATCAGAGTCCGAACCTTCGAATTCTCCGAGAAGACTCCCACAGAAGATTTCTTCGCAAACGTCGATTTGGAGAACCGTCGTGAGTTCCGCTCCCCTCCGCCATACCGTAACCGTTGCCAATCGCTGAAGTCATCGTATTCGCCGGAGACCGCAAATCGTCCAACAGTTTCTTCAAGAAAATTGATTTGTCAACCGCGGCTGAATCGGGATTCATGATTGTGCTCGTCTGCGAAGACCTCCCGCTTGTGTGCATATCCGACATCAGGGGTACGGTGGAGAAGACGAAAACTCTCGTGGTGGGATCCGGCTATTTGGGGCTCTTAGGTCGAGAATTCCGTTTTTCAGCTCTCCTTTAACGACGAGCGAGTGGTGAACGCTTCAGAGGAGCTCAGCGCGCTTTTGCCGATTCCTCTGGACACGGTATCGCAGTCCTCTCGGCCTCGCCCCTGTAACAATCATTGCAGAACGACCTTTCGAAAGCGCTCGCGATGTTCGACGGATGCTACGCGTTTTCTTTCGGCACTTCGCTCGCGTCGAGCGTTGACGGCGCGGAATTTGCGCGCAAATTGGCCGGAAAAAATCTCCCGAGTAATCCGCCAAGGCAAGAGAAATAATTCGAGTTGTTTCAGCGCTGAAGCTGAAGTTTGATGGAAGTCCGGCGATCCTGCGCGACTACGCCTTCTTCCAGCTGGACGATGCGACCGAGCAACTCACGGTCGTCCTCGAGTTGAAGGCGACGGCGCTCCGCGACTGCGTCCCCGCCGCCGTCTCCGAGTGTTTCGAACTGGTGAGCGAAATCGAAAGCGATCCGCGCTGCTGCAAACGAGGATTCAGAAGGCGGTCGCCCCCAAAAAGCAATTCTGGAATACGTCGGACGCCGCGATCTCCGAATGCGCCTTCAAAGGCAGCGGTTGCAACTCGCTGCTGTGGGTGGCGATCACATCGGGCGTTGTGGGATTTGTGGTTGTGGCGGGCGTTGTCTTCTACTTCTACCGCGTGCGGGTGCGCATGAACCTCTACCGGCTCCACTGGAAGCTGCCGAGCAAGTCGTTCAAGATCATCGACAAGCCGTCGGGCGGAAGATCGTCGAACAAAAGCAAGAAGAGGACCGTCAACTCGTACGCGCTCATCGGGAGCACCAAGGCGGAGTTCCTGGAGCTCGTGCAGCGGGCGAAACTCGAGTTCTCGAAAGACGAGGTGCAGCTGATCACGCAACTCACGAAGGCTGCGCACGACAACATCGCCAAGTTCCTAGGAGTGCACTACAACGAGGGGACGCGCTTCCTCCTCATGCAAACATTCGTGGAGCGCGCAACGCTCGACGACATCCTCAAGAACATCGACAGCGCGGCGAAGAAGTTTGAGAGCAAGGTGAGCGCCATTCCCTTGCTTGCAGGCACTTTCGCTTCAGGACCCGGCGGAGATGATGGAGGAGAACGGCGAAGAGGTTGATGACGAGGAGCTCTCGGTGGACATGATCTTCAAGAGCGGATTCGTGCACGACATCATCAAGGGCCTCACATACCTCCACCGCACCATCGGATACCACGGCTGGCTCTCCACCCACACGTGCATGATCGACGGCAATTGGGTCCTCAAACTGACCAACTTCGGCGTCGGTCGTCTTCTCCATCGCTTCAACGAGAACGGTCAACTCCTCTCCGACAACATTCCCCTCACTCGTGAGTCCGTTTCTCTCTCTACTGGATCCACACGCCTTCAGATTACGTCTCAATCGCTCCGGAGCATCTGAAAGACCTCCAGTATGGTTGCGTCTACCCGCTGGGATCGCAAGAGGGCGACGTCTTCAGTCTCGGAATCGTCGCGCACCAGATTCTCTTCGACACCGATCCGTACACGGATTCCGTCCTCCTGACACAAGGTAATTCTACCGTAACGCTACCGTACGCCGTGTCTATCAAAGAGATCCTCAAAAAAATCGCGAGCGGCGCGACTTCGCCGACTCCGCCACACACGTCGTCGCAATTCGAAGAAAACGTGAGTTGCGGCAGTGAGTACCGTAACCCGCCCCGACTTTCAGCTCAGAAACCTCATCATCCCCTGCTACGAGCCGGCCACTTCGCGGACCAAACATCCGCTCGTGTTCCGACAACTTCAACAAAGTATTCCAGAAGTCGTGAGTCTATTCGGCGCCGCATCCCCCTGATTCTGAGATTCTAAGCGCAGAAGAGGCAACTTGGTCGACCAGATGCTCGCGAGGAACGCGCAGTACGCAAATCAGCTCGAAGGCACAGTCAACCAACGCACCGCGATGTTGCAGGAGGCGCAGCAGATGTCCTACAAACTCCTCTGCGAGCTTCTTCCTAAGTCGGTTGACCGCGCATACCGTAATCCTCCGCGTTCAGGTCCGTCGCCGACAAAATGCGGATGGGAATCCAAGTGGAGCCGCGGTCCTACGAGGCGGCTACCGTACTCTTCTGTCAGATCTGCAACTTCCACTTCTTCCTCGCGCATTCCTCCGCAGAGCAGGTACGGTAGCCTGCGGTTCACCCCTGAGAGAGATCTTTGCAGGTGATCCACTTCTTGAACAACGTCTTCAGTTTGTTCGATCGCGTTATTCAAGGAAGAGACGCCTACAAGGTGGAGACCACCGGGGAGACCTACATGGTGGCGTCGGGGGTTCCAAACGAGAACGCGCAACGCCACGTATTCATAATCGCCGAAATTGCGCTGAAGATCCGCGACGTAACGTGCGTCTTAAGACCCAGCACCGCGCATTCCTCTTGTTTAGGCGACCCACGAGTACTCCGACTACAAGCCGCTCGATTGGAAACTCGAAGTGCGCATGGGATTCCACTGCGGACCGATCGCGACGGGAGTCATTGGACTCAAATCACCGCGTTACTGTCTCTTCGGGGACACGGTGAACTTCGCTTCGCGGATGCAGAGCAACTGCGCGCCGAACCAGATTCAGGTAACCAGTTCGCCTTCACCGGCCTGTTGACGGTCAATGGACACCGCCACCGTCATCTTCGTAAAACTGCTGTTTCCATGCGATTTGGTCGTGTTGGGGTGGTGTTTCACCCATTTTTCTGAACAGCTGAGCACTGTTATCGTTATCAACAACGATTTTGCACACCCAAAAGGCTTATATCTGTAGCTTCAGGTGTCCGAGGTGACGGCGAACATGCTGCTCGAATGCCGGGACTACACGCTCTCCAAGCGCGGCGTCGTGAAGGTGAAGGGAAAAGGCGACGTCAACACCTACTGGCTGAACGAACACGCGGTCGAAGGGCAGAAATGAGAGAAATCCGAGTTTTCATTTCCTCATTCAATAATAATTCGTTAATAAAAACGCATTTTCCGCATTTGTGGTCCCGATGCGATCTATAAACATCCACTATTTACACGAAAGACAGACGGACGGACGGACAAAGGCGGAGTTGTCGTTGTCCGTCACTCTGACCGCTGTCCGTCATCCCGAGGATGTCGCAATGTATTCCGCGTTTGGTTCACCTGAGTTTCCCTTCTACGGACGTCTCTTCTGTACGCAGCCGATCCCGATTCCTCGGTCACAACGGCAATTAGAGAACGACGACGTTCTCCTCATCAGCGGCGACCATGGAGCCAACAAGTAGGCCTCCGTGGCGCTGTCCGCTTCTGAAACATTTCTTTGCAGTTACACGGCTCGTCCTCTCTTCTTCGAAGGAGACCGGCGCCGTCGAAGTCGAGAAGACCGCGATCTCGCGACTCCGATGGCCTTCACTCGCAGAGGGCGAGCGAGTCTTCGTCACCGTCGCGCCGTGCTCCACTTCGCACTCCGGATATCTTTCTTTCGACAAAGGAACGATGGTAATCGTAGTTGGTGAAGCGACGGAAGGCGAGTGGTTTCGAGGCGTTGTTGTAGGAGACAATGGAAAACGACTTGGGGGAGCTCCCGAATTGCTCCCAGCGTCGTTCCTCTTCGAATTGAAGGTGCCACGCGTAGTCTGCCTCTCGTGTACTTCAAGCAGCGATTTCAGCCATTATCAACAGTCGAAGAATCAATTCCCGGGCAACGGGACGATGTCCAATCGCGTTTTGAGGAACGCGAGATCCTCTGCGAACAAAAATCCGAAAGTGTGAAAGTTGGAGAAACGATTCTTCAGCGGTCTATCGAGCGACCGGGGGTTCTCTGCACAGCACTCTTCGATTTCACGTAAGCAGCGGAATCCTCATCTTCGTAATTGTTTTGCGTCTTCAGAGGCTCGAACGAGGACGAACTCTCGTTCATCGCCCACGAGGAGATTCGCGTAATCAAATCGATCAACGATGTGTGGTTCTTTGGAGAATCGATCGACGGAGAGCGTCGTGGAATGTTCCCAGCTGATTTCGTCGATTTGGAGCCATTTGGAATCACGCCGACGCCGCCTTCAGCGCCAGAAACGGCGCCGGTGATGACAGACTTCGTAGAAGAACCAGAATGCTACCTCGGGTGAGCGTTCCGCTGTCGCTGTTGCTTCACGCGGTGCTTTCAGAATCGCGATCGCCGTCAGCGACTTCGTTCCGCGCTTCAACGACGAACTCGCGATCTCGTACGGCGACTGTGTGAAGGTCATTTCCTTCGTTGACGCCGACTGGTGCTTCTGCTATTCCCTCTCCAGGTTCTCATCGCATGCGTTCGTGATTCTCATCGAAATCTTCAGATGCGGCCTCGTACCCACCGCTTTTCTTAATCAACTCTTCAGTCGGCCGGCGACCATCGACGCTGCGAGTGTCGAGGAACGCCCGAGTTCGACTTCGACGCCACCGGCGTGCTTCGAAGACGACTTCCCGCCGACTCCCACAGAACCTAGAACGATCGTTCAGGCGATTCCGGCTCGGAGTCCACCACGCGAAGTGGGACCCGCGAAGATAGAGAAAGAGGCGAATTGCTTCTCGGCGAAAGAATCCGAAAAACGAAAATTTGTCGTCGGCGAAGTTATTTCCACCGAAGTCACGTATCAGAGGAACTTAAAGTTGTGGATTACAGTAAGCGGGAATCCCTTTGAGGTCGGTAACCGGTGTCTTCAGTTTGTGGGTGAAAGCGATTGGTTGAACGATGCGGAGAAGCTGAAACTGACGAGCGGATTCGAAGAACTCATTTCCCTTTCACAGAAGCTGCTGACTTCTCTTCGCGAGGAGTACGGTAGGTTTAAGGGAGCCGACCTTCTCTAAATGGCGATTTTTCAGCGAAAGATGTCAACGATCAGAAGATCGGCGCTGCGTTCTCCGCGCTCATCGAGCGGATCCAATCTACGTTCCTCCTCTACGTCGACTGCTACATCACGACGTACTCGGTCGACCAGGCGGTTTCTCCGGAAATCTTTGATTCTCTGATTCGAAGGCTCCGCGAGAACGGATCTTCGATCTTCGACGCGCCGTCGTTCTTCTTCGAACCCTTTCTGCGGGCGACGCGCTACCGTCTTCTCATGGAGGCGCTGCTGAGTGTACGCGATGACGACTCCGCCCTGAATCCACTTCTCGCTTTCAGAACACACCGAAGGGAAACGCCGATCGCGCCAATCTGCTACGAGTTTACAGGAACATCCGCAATCTGCTCTCTGCGATCGATGGACGCCTTGGATCGAGTCTGTTCTCGTAACCGCTCCCAATCATGAATTTCTCTCTTCAGGACTTCTCAACAAGCAATCTTTTCTGTCGGGAATCAGTTCGCACTCGTTTGCGAAGAAGAGAAATCGCCTCAAATACCGTATCAAGGCGATCTTTGGACAGAACATTGTGAGCTCTTCGGCTCAACATACAGTAACCGTTAACCTTTAGATCAAAGACTACGAATTCGATTCGAAGATGCGAAGTTTGGTGGCTGATGAACGGAATGTTTCGCGCTTTCTTTTCTGCGTGAATGCTTACAAACGGAAATTCGTCTTGGGAATCGCGAAATGGAGGGAAGCGAACACTCCCAACAAAAACGGTGCGTCTTTGATGAAACAAATCCATTTAATCAATTGGTTCAGAGAGCGTTTTGCCGCATTGCATGAACAAACTGCATGTTCTCTTTGCCGATTCCGCACGCATCGTTGAAGACCTCGTCGCCGAAATCGAGAAAAAGTGCGTTTCGCGAGTTTATGTTTCAAGTAGAGCGAATTCGTTTTTCAGTGTAATTCCAGAAGCGAAGTCTCTTTTCGGTGTAGCCGATCTGAAGTTGATTCAGCGGAGAAACGACAAATTGGCCGACTACGAGATGTCCCTTGGGAAGAAGGACGTCGCAGCGCGAAGTCTTCGCAAATCCCAGTTTGACGCTCTCAACACGAAGCTCATAAACGATCTTCCGAAAGCGACGGAAACAATACGAAAGTTAAGAAAAACATTCTCTTGTTTGGATTTTCTCGATTTTAGAAAGCACTCGAATTGGTGGTTTCCCTCATGGAGCTCGACAGGAAGTATTGCTCAAAATTGGACGCGTCTTTGAGAGGACGACACAGTGACATCGCCCGAATGCCGATCACCTCCCACTGGAGCGCCATCGACCCTGACCGATCGCGTCTACGCGCTTTCCGAAAACTCGTCGAACGATTCGGAGGGAAAATCGACGACGATTTAACGAAACGCCTGCATCCCGACTCTGACACGATCTCTGTCGACACATCGTTTTTCTGCGAGGAATTTGATTCAACGTGTGGCTTATCGCGTTTGTCCGTTGGAGAGATGAACGAAGAAGTAACAGGTATACTCTAACAAGCTGGCTCTTCATAGAATCGCTGTTTCAGAAGAGAATCTGATCAACATCAGCTTTGGCGAGGAAGAAATTCAGGAGAGTAACGTGCTCCGGTGGACGACGATGGCGTACGATTTCAATGCGACCACTGACTATGAAGTTTCGGTGAAGCGCTCGGAGAAAGTCGGCGTTTTGCGAGAACACGACGACGACGGGAACGGTGAATGGACTTTGGTCCGCAGTATCGGCGGACGATGCGGATACGTGCCATCGAACTATCTGAATGCATAATGCTTGAAGCGGGTCTTCTATCTAGTATTTTTATTCTTTTGAGTCGCATTCGAGAGAATGCTGAGATTTACAAAATCTAACGAATAGAAATTCTTTCTGAAAGGCACCGGAAGGAAGGAAACTCGGTTTGTGACCGGGATTAACACGCGATGACCACCGGAACTACCCGGAAGAGAGGAAAGAAGTCTGTTGGTCTGTCTGTCCGTCTGTTTGTCTGTCTGTACAGAAAAGGTAGTATGGAGTTGGAGGGTGGAAGAGGATTCTAGAGAAATCCTGACGCTTTGAGCAAAGGGTGGTCGTCTTCGATCTCTTCAACGGTTGTCGTCTCAGGCACAAAATCGTCGCAAGATTCTATCTCCTCAAAGCGCTCGTAGTGCACTTCGTATTGCCGTCGGTCGGAACTCAGAAGCACCATTGGCCGGAACTTGTAGCCCCACTGGATCTCGTCAGGTAGAAAGGATGTTCGCGCCTGTAAAGAGTCTTCATCTCCTCTAAAGAGCGAAAGTCTTACCTGGAAGGTCATTCCCGTTGCCTCTACTATCCCCTCGACTGTCATAATTAACTCGAATCCGCAATCTCCTCGCGACATCGTATCTCGTCCCATCCCGAACAGGGGACTTTCTTCGTCGATGACGTGTCGCACGATGATCGGCCTGTAATACCGTACGCCTACCGTCACTGCCTACCTCCACACCTACCATAACAGCAGCACACGATCCAATCCACTATCGTATCCCACGTTCATGTCCTTCACTCCAACGAGTTCTCGCTCGTTCCTCTGCAAGCCACTCTTCGGTTTCCATCCTCCGGCTCTTCGCTTACCTCGTTTACCCGCGTCTGCGCCAGATACAATCGAACGTGGCTCTCGGCTAGATAGAGCTTGTCCTGAATGTCGGCCACACGAATCATTAGCGCGGGGCGTTTGTCGTGTTCGTCCACGGGTCCAATGACGGCAAAGCGACTAAACTTCATCTCCTAAACACCAAAAGCAATTAGAAAGCGCCCCTGATGACGATAGCGAACCTGTTTCCTCTTTTTGGGTCGGAGAACTTTCGCGAGCACTATTCCGGCCAGGAGAGTTTGCAACAGCACTCCGAAAATAAGTTGAACGCACAGCACAAGGAAAGCCGGAGGGCACCGTTCAGTCATGTACCGGAAATGAAATTTACGGTAAATAAAAGTGAAGGCGCGAAACAACCCGAAATCCCAGATTTGATCGGTCCGACAATCATTTCAAAACCCCAATCTAGATTGATAGGACTGCACGGATCTTCTTAATAAACGTCCACAATAAACACAAAAGTGTTCTTTTCGAATGATTGTTGCTTATCAAAACAGCCACAAGACACAAATTCAAAAGATTCAGAAAATTGCGTTGTCATGGTATTTTTCTTTGGTTCTAGGCGGCCGCGTGAATGGCGCCTGATTTCCTCAGCAAATTCACTTTCACTGTTTTCGTTTTGCCAATTTAAGAGTCGCCCAAGTCCTCTGAGACGAATCGGATATCGATTCGCACGCAACCGGCTGTTCGCAGTCACACGCCGGAGCATTCGCTAATCAAAACGGATTCAAAAAAGCTTCGCAGTCGCCAGAAAGCGTAGATAAGGAGAGCGTGGTCGTGGCTTACCTGGTACCGTATCCAATCGTATGTTGGCTCTCGAGACTGAAAGAGATCAAAGATGAAATGAAGAAGAGAAAATCGATGCGGCGCCCTTTTCTTCATCGCCTAACGACGTTTTTCCATCTTTTCACGTTCCCACACTCCAAATCTTTAATTCCACCGTCTCCCTAACAACTCGCTCGCTAACCGAGGGGAAACGGCGAACGCCCACGACTTCAGAATTGCGAAGACTCGTTTACCTGAAGAGGAACGCGGTAACGAAGCTGTGCACGTTGGCGATACATTGGCGGTTTTCGGGATTTTTCTGAAAGAAACGTCATTAATCCACGTGCTTGTTTGTTGCGTTGAATAAAGAAAGAATTGTTTGCTGTCGGCAAACAACGGTCACCTGGAGATCGCCGGATAAGTAGACGATTGCGTAGTAGAGAACGGCGAACGTCGTCCATGACGCCAGGAACCCAACTGCGAAGAGCACCAGAATGCATCTCCAGCTGCTTTCGATGATCAGGTGGAACCAGTTCCTGGAATCAACGATCACTCGCTTCCTGAAACCGAAAATCCCCAAAGAGATTCTTCTTCAAAGGTAGAACGACTTCCGCCACGAAAGTGACGGAAGCCGTGAGAGTCAAACTCGAAAGACGCCATGCTCATCCACGCACTTACTTGTAGAGATTCTTGTAGCGGTTCGGAAGGTGAATCTGCTTCAGTTTGCAATTCCCGTCCTTGGCGACAAGTCGCGCGCGTCGGACAGGCTTTGAAGCCGACTTCGCGGGGCCCTGAGAGGTGACCAGAAGGCCGCCCGCGTCGTCGCTTCGCGCGACCGGGCTCGCCCAGAATCGCTGCGAACTGTGGCCGTTAATCTTGACGATCGTCGACGCTCCGCTCCCTCACCACGCTGTCGCTCGTTCTTCAGAATCCCGTTGGACGCCTGAAAGCTCCACTTGTCAGCTTCAGGCGTACGCTCTCGGCGCGAGGTTGTTATTCTCGCACTATCAACAGGGGAAACGAGCCGTGGCCGATCGGCTCCGAAGGCCCGCGGCGCTCGGTATGAACTCTAATTGCGGCTTGCGCGCCTTGTGTGACAACCAGGTGCAAAGAGCCGCGCGGCCACGCCTCTTCAACAAGTGGTGCTCTCTGAGTGCGCGGCCGGCAAATCGCGCAACAAACGATTTCTCACGCTTCTCGCGAGAATATAGTTTAGATCTAACGATAGAGTTCCCGGCGGCTTCCGTTGAGAACACCGCGATTGGCGATATTTATCCGCGAAGACAACGAAGTATAATCACATTCGAACGGGCGAAATTGAATTACGCAACGCCAGATGTCGGTCCCGCCGGCGGCGAAATTCTCCGTCTTAGGTGGAAAACTTCAGCTCGGAGCGGAATGAAGCGATTGAAGGCGCGAACTTTTGATCTTTGAGTCCTCGTCGGAGATTAGAGATTAGAGTGGAGCGGCAGAATCTGATTGAAACAACGCACAGCGAAGGTTTCCGTCTCAGAGAACACGAATCGTGACTCCGGTGACTCAATCAGCTGCTGATTACCTGTTCAGCATGAAGCGACTTTGTCGATTACGCAACAAAACAAATTCGAGCGCGAATCGGAGTTACGCGGAAAGTAAAAAACTACCCTGAACGCGGTCGAGTGCGCTGTTTTCCTTTAATTAGTAATTCATGTGTCGAGCTTAGAACGCTGAAGCGCAACGCGGATCTTCGGGGGAGCAAACCGCGTTCGAGTAATTTGCGTAAACTCCGTGGAGACAGCAAGAAGCACTTTTGAGAAAACAGCCGCGGAGAGCTCCACGGAGGCTCCGCGTGAAGCGCAACCTCGTCACGTCGAACAGCAAATCCTTTTTTAATTAATTAACACTCCCACGGGCCCGATGAAGTCGTTCAAAGGCGGCGAAGCCCGAACGAGGTCGTCGGATGAGTGGTGCGGCTCTCCGACGACTGATTTCGGGAGCCAAAAACACCTCACGCCGCCTTATTGGTGGAAGGAAGCGTTCGGGCGATCGAGAAGCACGAATTGATCGGAAATTAAAACGATTTCGGCGGTGAATATCGCTTTTCATTAACAATCGGAGGGAAGTTGGGACGCAGCGCTGAAAATGGAGACTCGGCAATCACTGGAGGGTCGCCGACGCGCCGCCGAGTTCGCGAAACTGCCCTTGCAACGTATTCAATCGAATTAAAGTTCGACGAGCGTCGCCGTGGCCGCTAGGCCAGAAGTTCGGAAAGGCATTCGAGTGTCGGTGACGTCAGAGAAGTGCGTACAACAAAGGAGGGACCGCGGCAGGTTGCATTCTGCAGTGGAAATGGAGAAATGAGTGACGGCGGGCTCTGCGAGATGGCCACGGACATAATAGAGTTGAAATGCGTCTTAGGGGAGCGGAGTCATAAATCGCAAAGTCGCTCGAAAAGGAAATGCGTAAGGCGATAAGTGTCGTAGTCCATCGAGGATCACGAGAAAGTGGCTGCGGTGAGCAAGCGGCTGAATCATACAAGTTTCCTCGGAAAAAACGCGGAATGTGGGATTAGCAAAGGATGTGACGATGGAGATCCGCGACAAAACAACACGTAAATCGTGAGAGAGAATGAATAACGCGTTAATTGAGCATTCAGACAATCGTACGCGCACCTTTGAGCCTGTGAGAGCGGTGAAAACAGAAAACCGCCTGCGGCAACCGCCCAGGCCATCGCTGAGGAGGGCGGAGTCGCTGAGTGAGAGACTCTCGTAATGGAGCAAAATGAAAGCAGCAGTCAACGAGGTGAAAGTGAAACGCGAGATCAAATGAACCGATAGAATTATCACCTCTTAATTCGAAAAAGCTTTTATCCACAACGCCACAAGCACGAGAACACACAAACGGAGAGAGAGAAAAACGTGGAGCACGCGAGAGTGCGGAGGCGATTCAGTCGAAGTGGATGCACTTGACACAGGTCCAGATGATGAGCGGAGCCGCGAAGAGCCAGAAGACGAACATCGATGAGAAGACGACCACGTTGGGAGCAGAGCTGAAGAATCCGCCGGAGTTCTGCGGTGTGGAGACGCGCGAATCGTCGGCTTCAAGTGAAGAGGCGAGAACGTTCTCGAATCCAAAGAAAAGAAGCGTGAAGGCGATGAAGAGAATGATTCGCCGCATTCCGACCGACTCTGATGGTGGACGAAGTGCAAACTGAGCATCGCGGATGACCCGAGGGAATTGCGCCCGAATCAGACTCACTTTTTGAGTTCTGATTTCTCGCAAACGCAATTTTCGTGCAAATTGAGTTTTGTGGCGTTTTCAAACACATTCGTTAAATTTTGGAAAAACGCATTTGAAAAGAGGAAGCGAAGGATAGGAGAGTCGTCGTTCGTCATACATTTCTAAACGACCCTTTTCGTGAAGTTTACATTAAAGGACGCCTGACCTTTAGTCGAAAATATTCTGAGGGAAGTGGTCCGCAAACTTGCTGCTGGTGAGATTTCTCCGGATAACCAATGCTCATCGTGCGCACCAGATTCCTGCCGAGTTCGTCGGTGTCCAGCGGTCCATCCTGTCGCCGAAGTACCGACTTCACGGCCACGCGCTTTAGCATCTCTTCCACCCAAATGTACGCCACATTGTATCCACTGCGAATCGATCCCTCGGCGCACAAGAAACATCGAGTCACGAGAAGTCCTATGAGAGCGAAACATAAATAAACCGCGATCAGCACCTAAATGAAAGGCGAATGACGACTCTTCGCATCATCGCTCAGCATTTTGTCACCACAGATGACGTCGAAAGCACAAATAAGCGTTGAACTCACTTGCCTTATGGAAATGCCGTCGGCGGTTCGTCCGTTCACGTGTAGGCCCCAATTTCCTCTTTTCTCGAATTTGTTAAACCTATGATTGAACGAAATTCGAGTGTTCCGTTGGCTATAAAAGAAAATCGTTGGAAAGGCGAATGGGTCTGACAATGTGAGTGGAATACGAATTCCCAACGAACAATTTTTTACTCACTCCAACGCGAACGTTGACGAGATACGGAAATAGAAATTTGGTCCGCTCGTTGATTTCCGATTCAACGCGAGAGAGAACGTTCTCATGGCAGAGTATGCGAATTTCAGGGACCACGCGCCCCGTGCTTTGCAGTTGCCCTCAACAAATTGGCCAAGACACCGTATTCCTAGTCATTTGGTCGGGAAAACTTTGAGGTTCGACTTCACACTTGCCACTAAAGAAACAACATTACCGTCCACCGTTATTCACGCGGTGCTTCACCAACAGCAACTATATTTTGACGGTCTTGCGAATGGACGCAATTTGTCGAAACCCCTTATGCAATATCACTCCACAACTTGTTTCCCAAATCCCCGCGGGATAAATCGCGAAGAAGTCTGCCACTACAAGTCCTGCGCGTTCAATTCCCGTCCGATCATCTAATCGTTGCAAATCTGTTGCGCGCTGCTGTTCTCGTCACCTCTCCCTTGATCACTAGTCGATTCGAACTGCAAACCATGGGAATGAGTCGCTTCTATGTACGATCGAACGATCGGTAACGACTCAAACATCCTTATCAGCAAGCAGCGTTATCGCTGTTGGATGTCTTTCTCCCACTAACTATGCCAAATAGTTTCGCGAAGGACGCTATCGACTTCTCGTGTCCTGTGAAGCTCGATGATTCCACTGTCGTCACTTCCTCCACCGCGGCGTCGTGCGCTGTCTTCTTCTATCGCCAGTCTCGAGTAATGCGATCAATCCGAGTGGTCCTGGGACGCAAAAGTCGCAATCTTGCAGCAAGTTGGACTCGAACTTCACGTCCGTCAGCGTCAGCCTTATCGCCATCGTCTCATCCCCCGTCGCTTAAAGAATCGTCTTCGTCGGTCAACTCCGCGATAATCGGCGCGCATTACGGTCTGCGCCCCAAAGTAAACACTCGCCCCCTTCGCGGCTTTTGGGTAGTGCGGTTCGGAGGAACGCCATTTACTGTTCTCAACTCGCGAATCCGTGATTATTGTGCTCTTTTCCAGTTTTATATATTTTTAGGTATGGACATCTGGCACGAGTCATTTTGGCTGCCCGAAGGCGTTCATTGGAAGGATCTGCAATCGACTCCTACGGTTCAGTATCCTGATGCGTGGGATCTTCGTTATACCATCTACTTCGGTGCTGCTCTTCTTGTTCTCAGGATTCTTGTGGAATCGTTTGTATTCCTACCGATTGGATATCTCTGCGGGTGGATTCAACCAGGGAGGGACGGCTTAACCGGACGTGTCTTTTCGCATTTGGGAGGTGGATTTGCCGGAAAATCAAAGTTCAAAAGAATAGCAGAGACGGCTTGGCGATGTCTTTTCTATTTATGTGCGTGGATCTCTGGATTTCTCATTTTGCGCAGTGAAGCTCACCTCTACGATGTAACAGAGTGTTGGAGGAATTGGCCCCATCATCCGATTTCCAACTCTGTCTGGTGGTATTACATTATCGAAACTTCGTTTTACTGGGCTCTCTTGTTCAGGTAGCATTTGCAATTGTGAGTGTATGATAGGCTTCTCTTTTAGCACCGTGTTCTTCGATATTCGCCGTCATGATTTCGTGCAGATGGTGCTCCACCATGGCATTACCATTCTGCTTTTATGGATAAGCTTTTCGCTGAATATGCTCAAAGTTGGATCACTGGTGCTATTCAGTCATGACTTTGCGGATATATTCTTGTTCGTTTCCATTCATGCCCACTTTTTTAAATGAGAGTAATGTTTAGGGATCTCGGAAAGTTGTTCAACTACGCAAAATGGGAACGACCATTGAAGATAGTTTTTGCAACTTTTATGGTTACTTGGATCGTAACACGTCTTATTTACTATCCATTGTGGATCATCAATTCCGTTATTTTCGACGCACCCGAACTTATTCAGAAGAGTTACAGATGGGAAAATCTGTTGCAGCGTCCGATCGTTCCCCGTGTGCTTTGTCTTATGCTCTGCGCACTGCTGGTACTTCATGTATTCTGGACCTGGCTAATTCTTAAGATAGCGGTCAAATCAGCAACAGAAGGCGAAGTCGACGATGTCAGAGAATCGGAAGATGACGACGAACCAAAAAGCACAAAAGAAGATTAAAATTCCAATTACACCGTGTTTCTCTGCCAGGCACTCCGCATAATTCCAAAAAATATGACTATTTATTGTGTATTTATTGTTGTAAGGAATCCACTTTTGCATTCTGTTTGTTTCCTGTCAAGGACTTGCCATTTTCTGATTTTTAATTAATAAAAGATTTTCTAATTGGTGCCTTGAGGAACTTGGTCTATTGACACACGTGGACTAGTACATCCTGCGTCAGGGATGTGCGGAATTTTTTCACTTCCGGTATCAGTACGGTGTGTTACCGTTGTGAAGACGGATAAAGTGGAAAGTTGTTATATATTTCAACATCACCGGAACCTCGGAGGAAGAGCTGTTAGATTTCTTTTGCCCCGATCGACAAAAAAATCGTTTTCGGAGAGGAGACCTTTATTGTCATCGAAGAAACACATCTTACTGTCTTTACCTTGGTTCCCTTTACTTCTTGAAATATATTGCTCTTGCTCCCTTGGCACAGACATCCCCGTTTTCACGATTAAAAAGGAGTCTCCAACCACGGGCGCTTCCTTCCATTAGAGTTGCTTGACAACGTTGCTCTTCATTTCAGAAAATGTCGAAGTGCTGGAAAGCCACGTCGACTTTGATCGGTGTCTCGATTCTGGTCGGCATTTTCGCTTTAACTTTATTTGGACTTCCACTGATACTCGTGGGGTTCGAATGGCGCCTCGAGCAGTTAGAGACCGAAGCGAGCCGCACAAGTTCGATCGAAGTAAAGAAACTGCGATCGAAGTTCGACAAGCGCCTCATTTCAGTTTTTAGTCAAACGAACGCGTCATTCAGCGAAATATCAGGAAAGTATAGATTTTTTACTACTTCAAATTATCGCTAGCTTTTCAGATCTAATCGAGGAATTCACCGAAACCACTTACAGTCGCTATCAACGTTCAGGTGATATTTCATCACTTGACGGCTCGCTTCAACGCCCTCAAATGTGGAACTCGAGTACCGCATTTCTTCTCTCCATCAGTTCGTCCTTCCTGGATAGTTACAGCGACCTCCACTGCACAACGATTATTTGTGGCGCACTCGTTCTCGTCATAACGATTGTCGGGGCTACCATAGTGGTTATCGCAATCACATCGTCGAACTACGTTGTGATTACCGTATCCTCATGGATTTTCGACAAAGCACGCGGCAGCTCCAATCTTAATAGCGAATCGATGTGCGACAGAAAACGACTGCAAGGAGAAGCGAAAAAACAGATGTTCGTAACTTTCGTGGCTCTCCTCTATTTCAGCGGCTCATGTGCGGGAGGTAAAATACTTTTGCAATTTCACATACAACTGATGCAGTTCTGTGTCTAATGAAAGCAGATCAACCAAACTGGGATTGGTCGGATGCTTCGATTTTCGTCTTTAACGGGATGGCTTCGATGGGTTCAGAAGGCCCTCACGCACCCGAATACTTCCGAAGCAACTGGGTCGGAGTTGCAACGTGGCAGCGTAATTGGATGGATACTTTCAGGCAAATGAATCATACACAACGTTTGTGATGTGCATGGAATTCCTTCTCCTGTCCACACTGTCCTTGTTGCTGTCTTCCATTGCAAAACTGATGACGATCTTCGTGTCATTGCGGTTTTCAAAAATCCACAACGTCGAGATCCGCGTAATTCTAGCCAAGGACAGTGAAAGAAGACGATTCAACGACCGGCCCACGTATTACCCGTAATTTCCTGCAACATTTGAATTTTTTGCTTTAAATATGCATATGCCTGGATATATAAACATTGACGATGCCCGATGATATAAATTGCTATCCATTTGGAGGCTTCCTTCAAATCGTATGTACAGCTTGAAATAAGCGATAGTTCCGTCTGCAACAATCAAAGCCGCAAAAAATACGAACGACGCACTCCGAAGATACGAAATTGAAATTGAGAGGTGAACGTGTGACATTTATCAGACAATTGAATCCCTGATTCAATGTTACCGTAGTAGCTGCCTGGTGGTGCACAGCTCTGAGGACTACTGGTTTAGGGAGACTCTTTTTGAATTTGATTTGACGGGTCTTTCAATTTTGGATTGCTTTCTTGTTGTGTGATTTGGTTATTTTTTATATTACCCGTTGATTACCCGTTGAAAACGTGTGATATGCATAGTTTCATCACTAATTGTTTCAGGTAAAAAGCAAAAATGGGTCGTGGCCCCAAACGTCATTTGAAGCGCCTTGCCGCTCCCAGCCATTGGATGCTGGACAAACTCGGAGGTGTGTTTGCTCCTCGTCCTACCAGTGGACCTCACAAGCTCCGTGAATCGCTTCCTTTGATTTTGTTCCTTCGTAACCGTTTGAAGTATGCTCTGACCTACACTGAGGCTCGCAAGATCTGCATGCAGCGCCTCATCAAGGTTGACGGAAAGGTCCGCACTGAAATGCGTTTCCCCGCTGGATTCATGGGTATGTCGTTTATATGAAGATGCTTTATTGTATTTGGGCATTCAGATGTTATTACCGTCGAGAAGACCAACGAGACCTTCCGTCTGCTTTACGACGTCAAGGGACGTTTCACCGTTCACCGCATCACGAAGGAAGAAGGCAAATTCAAGCTCTGCAAGGTCAAGCAACTTGCCATGGCCCGCAAGGGAGTTCCATACATCGTGACCCACGATGCTCGTACCATCCGTTATCCCGACCCTCATGTCCGAGTTGACGACACCATTGTTGTCGACATTGAGACCGGAAAAATCACCGACTTCGTCAAGTTCGATGCCGGAAATCTCTGCATGATCACTGGCGGACGTAACATGGGACGTGTCGGTATCATTGGACATCGTGAACGTCATCCTGGATCATTCGACATTGTCCACATCAAGGATGCCGCTGGCAACTCGTTCGCTACCCGGTAGGTTAGAGAAGGTCGGGGCCTATGGCATAACTTTCCGATCGAGGTTGGTTTTCATGTTGTTAATCATTGTGTTTTCAGATTGACCAATGTCTTCGTCATCGGAAAGGGATCGCAATCTCTTGTCAGTCTCCCGGCTGCCAAGGGAGTCAAGCTTAGCATTGCTGAAGAGCGTGATCGCCGTATTGCTCAGAAGAAAAACTGAGTGTTCTTTTTTGTTATTGTTGAAGTTTTCGACATAAAATTTGTTGTTATCTATCTCGTTGAATTTGATGACGGTTGTTTGCTGAATATTATTAACATTTCCTGATAGTAATCTAAAAAGGTTGTTAATTTAAAGGAAATGAAGATTGCGTTGAGCTCTGCGGACGCAAAGCATTTTTTGAACGGACTAATTACTGTTTACAAACAGCGGGATGTGTCTGTTAGTGCATTAAAGAAGGCTTTGGTATCGACGATTTGTAAGGACGGCAATGCCATAGGTGACTATGACGTTCCCATGGTGCAGGTTCCAGTGGTTGAACCGCATTCGAAGTCGCAAGCTTTGGTCGTCGTCGGTTTTCGAAATCAATTGGACTACAGGTTCCGTTCAATTAATTTATTCGCGCACCATTTTATTTTGATTATTAAGCCGTCATCCGTTAGTGACAGGTTTTACATTTCATCCAGAAGATATACGACTCGAGGAACTGCACTATCAAGATCCCGCGAGCTCTGGTCTTTGTGGTAAGCCGTTGATTTAACTTGCAGCCGTTCAGAACGCGAATGGTTTAGTTTTTGGAATAAATGACGGCTGCGATGATCTGGACTCGTTGAGGAAACGAAATTGGATAAACTGCTTCGACATTAATGCTGAACTAGGACGCCAGACATACAAAAATGAAATTCGTGGAAAGGTCGTCAGCACAATGCCCTATGGTAGGTTGTAATGACGATAGTTGGTTCCTTACGAATTTCTAATCATTATGAGAGTGACGCCGTAAATTTTCCTTGGCGTCGAATTTAGAGTTATTATAATCTTCTGTGGTGACCAACTGTTTTGGGTTAGAAAGGTCTACAAGCAAATATTTTCTCGTAAAAGAAAGAACGGCATTGAAGAGACAATGACATCACTTTATGTAATTAAATCACTTCTAATTTAGACCATGTAACGCGGTATCGGTTGGAGAAGGTGTTCACTCGATTGAAGGCGCAGTTCAAGCGTGCATCGTTCGAGCTCATGCACTGTGATATTCAAAGTGAAGAAGCGTTTGAAGCTGCGCGAAGAGGCGCTGTTCGTCCTGCGATCCCAGATGCTCCCATAGTTTACGACTTCGTCATCAAAACATTTCACCCTCCACTCATAGAGTTGCAAATCCAGTGTACTGGAGCGAATGTTAATTACTTGACTTCACTGATACACGAACTCGGTGAGATGATGTTTGTTTTTCACCACTTATTCTATCCTAATGTTTAGGCACATGTGTGGAATCGACGGCTTCTGTACGCGGACTACATTGCTCTCGACTGGGAAATCTGCTTGCGAGCAATGCGCTTCTCGAGAAGAATTTCAGCTTGTCGTCAATAATAGAAAACATTGACGCGAACAGAAGAATAGTTGCCGAAGAGAACCCGAACAAATCTGTGCTGCTGTCGACGTCATCTATCGTTCCAGGAGCGCGTGAGAAATCAGACGAATTTGTTGAAGTTGATGAGTGTGTTAGAATGGCATGGGACCGCAAGTACACTTCTGTATGAGTTTATTGTATTTTTCAAATACATTCACGGGGAACAGAAAATTCGGGGGAATATATATGTTAAAGTATTTGTGATTGCAATTATTGCTTTCATAACCCGCATAACCTGCCTGACCCATACAAGAATAACCGAGTTGGTACACGCACTTTGCGACCCTGCTGTATAAGCATCAATTTCTTCCTTTCTTCAGTTTGGTTCTTTGTACTAATTGCCACTGGTTGATATTCTTCACGTTCTCCTTCTCATCTGCCTTCTCATCTGCGGAATGATCACTAGGATACCTCGTCAAGGTACCAGTTGATGGGCTCACTGATGACAAGCTGTCCCATTCCTCGACTTTCGTCTGCTGATGTCTCAACTTCTTCCGAAGTCTCTTTCTTTGATTTGCGGAGAGACCATTCGGGATTGTCTGGTCTGGAAGTCGAGGTTGTACATTAGTTTCAATTTTAACGGTCAAGATACGAACCTGTATTCGTGGTGGAAGTACGACGTCCATCAAGGTCTGCTAGCGCCTCCAGTCTGCGCTCAAGTTCCTCGATCTTCTTCTGCTCAGTACATTTTGAAGAACTCGTAGCATAAAACGTGTAAAACAGGAGAATCGAGAACGCATGCGATACTATTACGACACAAATCACTTGATTGGTCTGAAACTCGGATTCGGTTAATTTCCGCATGTAATTTGTATTGAAACGGACCTTCCATAAGTCACTAAAGCTTTCTCGCAAATAACTGATTACTGGCTCAGGTGGAGCTTTAAAGCATTCTGAGTCGAGATCTTGATCATCAATCTCGAATTCATCTTCAGAATTCAGCGGCCCTGGTGACTCGGTTGTTCTACGAGCAACTTCCGCAGTCGTTACCGTACTCGTCTGTACTTTCTCCAGACCCCTCTTTAGAGAGGCCATCTCTTCTCGCAACTGTTTCACCTATAAACATTCGATTCAACTCTGAATTGTTACAACAAACGTTACTACCTGGAGCGTGAGCGCATCACGGACCGAACTGACTGCACCGATCGCCGCATCTTCCGCGTTCTTCAACATTCTGTCGTTTTGCTTCCGCATATCTTCTGTCTGCTGCACGTATCGCCTACTTAGCTCTGACAGGTATTCACTGCTTAGGGACATGTTTAACTCCAGGGATGTGATTCTCTTGTTTAGTTTCAGAAACACCGATTCTTTATGATTCGTTGAGGATGCGGGTAAAGTGCGATCTTCTTCTAAACAAACGTTGGTTTTGACGTGTGGACATGGTCACGAAGAGCCGTTTACCTTTGGGCACAAACGTGTTTCGAACTGATGGCACAGCGGGGCGCGCTGTGGTGTTTTCAGTTTTCGCAACTTCTTCCCTTATTGGGTCCTTCTTGCACTGTCTGGAGGAAGTCACTATTTTGAGGAAGAGACATTGGGCGCTAGTGGTGGTATTCTTGATGGTTTCTGTCGGGATTGGTTTTGCGTGCATCTTGGTGAAGTTGGCGAACACGTAGCAAAACCACCGACATTCTTTTCTTCTCCGCGAAGAACTCATCCAGCACTGTTCAATCATCTTCCACCGAGCTGGCGCTCTCACGTCTTGTGTTGAGCCACTGGACCAAGAAAATGCCGTTTTCAGAGCATTCTTGAGACCTCCGATCGTTCCCACGACAACTTTGTTCACAATGTTGTCATCTGAAGAGTTGTCACCTTCGGCAGGACGAGCCGCCTTCTCGACTTCGGATTCTGCGATCTTCGGCGCCTGAGGTTCTGCGGCAACCGGTTGCGTTTCAGCAACATCCCCAAGAGCAACTGCTTCAGCCTCGTATTCGTCAACCATGGATATTCCAAAAACTCGCAGTACACTCAGCGTACAGTAATGCTCATTACCGTAATGCGTTAGTAGCTCAATCTGAAACATCGTCGATCGCATCAATATAAAAATTAGAGCTTACTCTGACGAATTTTGAATAAATTCGGTTATTGGCTATTACAAAAGTTTGTACATCTCTATTGTCGCCCGCCTTATATTCGCCTACAGTCACCCAATCAGCAGAAGGACTTCGCTCCGCTACGGAAACACGAAAATCCCGAGGACCCGACGAGAACAGTTCGAAGTTTGCAATCTGAATCTGTGTGGCTTGAATTGTTTCGCACAACTCGGCGATCAGAAATTTGTCTGTGGCAGCTTGGCACGGATTCCTCATGTACTGGTCCCGTTCCTTATCGTTCAAAACAGCGCCTCTGTTCTGCATTTCCGAATTCGAGTAGAGCACTTTTGCCCCGCATTCTTTGGAGGCATAGTTCCGTTTGGGTTGTCTGTCGAGCTTCGCACCGTTGTTAATTCTCGCATCGCGTCGCAGTACAGAATCATCGGTCCCAGAGTTCGTAGAATGCGTATTCCCGTTGGCAGAGTTTTGCCCCAATTCACGTGGTTGCTGAAAGTGCAGACTCAGCGTACAAGGGAGGTAAACAAAACCGACACAAACCTGTTTGAGTCGTTCCTTAGTCCATTCGTCAAAGGTCGCCATTGGAGGGGGATCAGGGATGGCTGCCTTGGTGCGGTTCGGGGTCGCACTTTCTGTGGAAATCATTGTCGGTTTAGGCGCGAAAACCGGCGCAAAGTCCGTGGTATCACTACAAACAGTGGTTTTCCTATATTGAAACGATTTACTTTTTACAAAACATACCAGAAATTCGGTGAATCCAGCGATCGATTCGTGGCGAAGGCAATAAATCTCGAAGCTGGCGATGTGGACCCGAAACAGAGCACGCTCGAGACGACGGCGCAAGACAAAAAGCTAAAAAAAACTATTTTGAACGCTCGAAGTAGAAATGAACTCACATCAAGTCAAACATGCAGTTCATAGTGATTCGTCGATTAGGTTGAAACAAAGCAGTGTATACGCTGGTCTTGCCGAAACATGGGATTCTGGAACGGTGAACGCGTTTAGAACTGATCGCCCACAACGCGGCCTGTCGAATCGTCGTTCATGAATAATGCAGCTCTATAAGCTCGATTGCGCCCGCACTTTACAAAACAAAAATGCACTGCGTCCAACAGTCAGTCAGTCATTGGAGGAAGAAAAGATCGAGAACGTTAGCCTGACGCGCGTAAAAAAGAAGAAGCGATATGGGAGTTGCGTGAGTCTTATCACGCGGACGTCAGCACTGACGCAGAAGACATTGTCCTGCGCCCACATCACAAGGTGTCACGTTGGACCGAGATTTCCTTCGGAGGCAACGCGGAATCGCGCGTCACGGGCAGATCGATCATGGAACATAATGAATAGCACGCCGCCGATGTGAGGAGCGGCCGCGACTCACGTTGACAACTGCTACGTCCACGTCGGATTTCACGTCAACAACGCGTTGCGCATTGTTGGAATCGCGACCTCGACGTCTCAACGAGAACAGAAGTCGGCGTCGGTGGAACGCCACGACGACCTGCTTGCTGGCTGCTATAATTTATTTGCGGAAGGCGCATGCAGCATAGAGTGCATTGCGACGAGTCTCCTCCGCTGTTACACCAAGCAGTTCAAGTCTTATTTGCTGAACTAATATCTGCCGCAAACACCACATGACACATTTGCGTTCCTTAACTCCACTCGAAGGAAAACGAGCAAAATGCAATTGGCCTCTGCGTCGAAACAAAGCAAGTATTTCATCAAGAAATAATTTATTCGGAAAAAGTTACACCGTTCACGGAATTACCAATAACACTTAATCCTCACGAAGGGGGATAAACATTTGACGAATAGGCTTGCCAGCTTCAGCAATCACCAGGTTGATCTTGTCACCAGTACTTGTTTCTCGTTCAGCAGAATTGCGGAATGCATCCTTCAAAAGAGCGGTAGCCCTCTCAAGGGTAAGCTCTGGTTTCTCCACTTCAGGAGCAACAGTCACATGAGCTACCTAATAAAACTAGATAATATAACAAGTTACTCAATTTTATCACACCTGACAATCGAAGAAGGGAATCATGATAGGCTCGGCAGCACCAGAAGCACTGTATGGGACACGCTCAATGCAACCAACCGGATCGTAACTGTAAACGGCACCTTTGCCTTAAAAAAGCAGCTATGAGATAAACAAAAGATCAGAACCGTACCATTTTCGTCAATTCCAGCCAAAATCGCTCCAGTGTAGTAAGGGAAGAAACGGCGATAATAGAGGTTTCTTGCCAACAACTCAGAGCACAGATCAACAGTCATGTCGTAACGGTAATCAAATCGGTATTTGTGCAAACGACTCTGAAGCATACAAGTTCAATCATCTAACATAAGCTTCGAGACCTACTTCGAGAACTCGCTTCAGTTGGAGAACGTCTCCGTAAAAGCCGCTCGTAGTAAGAATGATCGAATCGTTCCTATTAAGTCATGACTAATTGATGAGTGGAATACATTCACTTACAGAACATGAACCTTCTCCGCATCACGACACATGACGTTAACATCGAACTGCGTCATACGGGTGTCACTTGCGACGACAACGAAGTTCGATCCCGCAATAGCAGCCGTTGAACCACCCTCCATACTGTACGGGTTCCATCGATGAGCTTCCTTGTGACGAGCAGTCATCCATGGAGGATCAGTGCGGACATGATCCATTGCCTTCTTGAATGAGCTCATCTCTTGCATAGATCCGAGAGAATTCATGATTGTTCTGAAAAGTACAATTCCTCTTAACAATTATGTCCATGACTGTCCACTTTATTGAATTTCAGCGCAAGTTCAATTTCCGCTATGTAAATCTGTCTAATACCAATACAGCTTCACGTGGCGAATGCACATTCTATTTTACAGTAACCAAGAATTAAGAAATACAGCTTTGTGCCCTGAGTCTGTCGTCATTCCAAAAGTCAACACGAATTGCGACATATGCTACACACAAACACCCAGGTAGTAAACGGAAAACGCAAAGCAACTGGATGGAATGCAGGCTTCAAACCCATAATTGTTTCGAAACTCCCATCTGTGGGCGAGCGAGGAGTTCAATGTTATTCAAATTGTCATCACTTTGTGCGACCTTCCCTTCTCATGGAAATCGTTCCGGGACGCAATGGCTAAAGTTGTTTAAAAAATTCCACACAACATTGACCAGGACATGCCTTCATTCATCAAGAAGTTTCCGTGTGAAAAGAGCCGAAACGTCAGAAAACCACATGTTTTTGTCTACAACTCCGCAGATTCAAAAGAGGAGATTGTGCATCTATTTATTTAATGACCGTTCGCTTATTTCCCTTTCTCAAACGCCGAGTCATTCACGCCAACGAATCACTTTGGGTTAACGCGATTCAGATGCTTCACAACATTGGTGCAGTTGTCGGTTGCATACAGGAGGCGCGCGCGTTCTGTGCGACCGTCTCCAATACAAGATTTGACTTCACGATTTGCCTTTCTTCCACTCCTTTCGACTGCGGCCGCGTTGCGTCGCTGCCGCTGAGGTATGCTGAGGTCGCTCCGTTCCGAAGGACGATCGCCGATCGACTGCGACCGAGCGGGGAAGAATTTCGCGCTGCTTAAGCGTTCTTCTGACCGAAAAGCTGATTGTCTCGGCTTTGTCGACGGAAACTAATAACATCACAGCTTTTGTAGTTTTCGCGATTTGTAATCGGTTTACGGCACAAGTTCTTCGTCGTGTTTGTGACTCATTTCGTTTAGATTGCAATAGAATGTGAATTGTATATAGTGTTTTTGTATTTTATTTCAGATATTCTCAAACGTGTTGAATGTAAACGTTGCGAGCGCCTTGAGGACTACATTGTTCTACATTCCTGCAAGCCATGTCCCTTGGAGAGAACTCGGTAGGTCACCATTTCTTTATGATCACGGCGATTGAGCTTAACCGATGCGAAGGAATGGGAAAGATTTATCTTTTCGATTCTGCTTATTTTAATAGCGTATGAGTCATTCGTTTCTTATCAACTAAGCAAACTGGCGAAATGCAAGAGGTCGGGTTCATTCTACTGATTGAATCTCTATTTGACTGTCTTTATGATTAGTTTTGCGGTGGAGTGGCATTTTATGAGCACTCTGGAATGCTACGATTGGCGTTGTTGAAGGGGTGGTCGTTCTACTCGGTCTTTTCGCTTATCACCAGTCACACATGTACTCAAACGCAGTTACATACAATCGATTGGCCATCTATTTATCTATTTTCCCTTTGAGCGGACAAACTTCATTTAAAATTTGTATTGTAATTCGTTCATATGCGGACAAATGTTGAATGTTTGCACTATTCTTCCAAATACCGCGCTTTCTGTTTATCATTTGGTTATAATGCGTCACACGATGTCGCTTCAGGCTCAATTCGCTGTGCAAACACATTGCCTTTTACGTCTTTCCGCCAGTTCTCTGTGAAATTGACGAAAGACAGATTGCTGCTTGAAGGTGATGTCTGTGACATCTTCCGCGAATGCTGAATCCGATGGTCGATTCGTCGATACACTCAGCCGTGGTTTTAATGTGTCGAGTGGAATTGAAAGATTTGAAAGACGTGAACACTACCCCATTCGGCAGTTTTCTATTTCCAATCAATTTCGTCCCTCCAATTATGCTGCTGGCATAAAGTCAATTTATTCATCTGATGATACGTCCCACCAGTTTTCAATACCTACACCAAAGCCTCGAACTAATTCGGCATTTAGTTATGACCCTTCAGTTGACAGAAAGGTTGTTTTATGATTTCCAAAAAAGTTTACCAATATTTTCTCTTAATTTTTAATTGTGATTTCAAATTAATCAATACGTTATTTAGAATCTTGATCCGGAATCAATATTCACAAAGCAGGAGAGAATTGGACGAGGTTCTTTTGGCCAAGTCTTTAAAGGCATCGATAACCGAAATGGACTGGTAATTTATTGAAACATCTGAATTCGAAAATCCGTTTTTATTTAAGATTGTTGCGATTAAAATTATCGATTTGGAACAGGCAGAAGACGAAATTGAAGATATACAACAAGAAGTCTTGGTTCTGAGTCAATGCGATTCTGTATACGTAACAAAATATTATGGTTCCTACCTCAAGGTTTGATGCGGACTGCATATATATGTGTGTTTCATACTATTATAGGGTTCGAAGTTGTGGATTATAATGGAATATCTTGGCGGCGGTTCAGCACTTGACTTAACAAAAAGTGGGAAGCTTGATGAAATCCACATAGCAGTCATTCTGCGTGAAATGCTGAAAGGACTTGACTACCTCCATGGAGAACGCCGGATTCATCGTGACATTAAAGGTTTACTGTTGTTATTATAATTAATGTACGATTGTGTTACTTTTAGCCGCTAATGTTCTTCTATCGGAGCACGGTGACGTTAAAGTAGCGGATTTTGGTGTTGCAGGCGAGCTAACAGAGACGGTAAAAAAACGTATGACTTTTGTGGGAACTCCGTTTTGGATGGCCCCAGAGGTAGTTAAGCAAGCATCTTACGATTTTAAGGTTTGTTTTACTTTCGTTTCTGTTTCCGTTTCTTTAGCAATGCTTCTTTAGGCTGATATTTGGAGTCTCGGCATCACTGCTATTGAATTGGCTAATGGCGAACCTCCTCATTCGGATTTGCATCCAATGCGAGTTCTCTTTTTAATTCCTAAAAATGCCCCTCCGCAACTTTCCGGATCGCAGTGGAGTCGGTCTTTTAAAGAGTTCATTGAACTTTGCTTGAACAAGGATCCAGATAATGTAAGTGTTTTCATTCAATATAATAACGTTGACATTTTATCTTGAAGCGTCCTACCGCAAAAGATTTGCTACGTCATCCTTTTATACGGAAAGCGAAGAAGAACAGCATTTTAATTGAGCTAATTGAAAGAAGCGCTGAATATAAATGCAGGATGGGGCCAAGTAGTGACTCAGACCAAGATGACGAAATTGAGTCTCAAAGGTTATACAAAAAATAAGTTCACATATATAATTAACATTCTAATTTAGGGATGACTGGGAGTATCCAACAGTTCGCGGCCCATCGACTTCCGTTAGAAGATTGAAAGATATTGCTGAGGATCGTGAGAAAACTGTTAGGGTAGTTTCCGAGACTAATAGACCGACACTCAATGTTCCGGTTCAATCAAAAAGTCATCAACGCTCCCCGGATTCTTCATTGAACGGGACGGTAATCAATAATGGCGCCAACACTGCAGTATCGGCCATAGCAAAGCAGCTGCGACAGTCATCGTTGAGGTTAGAAAAGTGGTTGCGACTTGGGAACCAACAATCTGAAATTTGTTCAGTTCTTCCTCAACAACTACTACCTCGTCATCGTCGTCTGGGAGTGGTAGTGGGAGTAATCGCTCCGGTCAGACTACTTCTTCACCTTCTCATTCTCGTCAAACTGTGTCTCCTAGCAGAAATCACGCGACCACAATTTCTCTGGATTCGCCCGATCCTGTTTTTGTAAGTGCTCAGTTTATTGTTTTCCGCAACTTTTTTTTAGACATCTTCTGGGCAACATGTGTCTTCTGGTGGCCACACTAGTTCTGTCGTTTCTTCAAACAGTGCTACGTCATCTTCAGTGATTTCTTCTTCGTCTTCGTCGTCAGCAGCAAGTTCAAATAGTTCTGGAAATCGAAGAATTGGATATGTCGGACCATCACAGGCTGGAGTTCGCACAAATTCCAATGTTCACAACAACGGCGTGTCTTCTGATCGCCATCGCAACCCTGCTCCCGCACCACCCAGTGGTGCATTGGAAACCGCCTTACTCCCAGCTCTCGAAAAATTGTCACGCACAAGACATGCAGGTGCAGACCTGGACAACGTCGCTCTTGCCTTAAAGCAAGCTGAATCACACTGTCCCGGGCTTTGTGATCAACTGGTTACCGAACTTTTAACTTCACTGGCGTATCCGCATGCCACTCAGGCTGAATTGCGCTCCGCTGTTTCAAAACTTACCAGGTAAACAAAGCAAACAGTTATGTATTCTTATATCATATTTGAGTTTCTAGCCGGAAGTAACGATTAATCATCAACTCGGGTTCTGAGCGCTGCCGTCAAACTGAGCACTTACGTTTTTCGTTTTGTGGTTGTTCACTTAACTCACTTCGCTACCATTATAAAAGTGTGCCGAGATTTATGTAATGTACTTATCAAATAAAATACCTTGTATCTTCGCCCAATTCCGTGCATGGGTGCAGTTCTCATCTCTGTGTAGGTATTATTTAGCATTTTTGTCATATTTATCGTTTAAATCCTCACAGCTGCTCTCACATTACGTCATTACTTTTTAGGGACGATGGCTGATCCGCATCGCGATCGTAAAGTTGACCGCGAAAAACCTGTGGCCTCAGCGCGAGCTTCTTTTACTCCCCGTTGCGTGGAGAACATTAAGAGATTCATCGGTTCAGGTGTTTTATTCTTTTTGAACTCTTTTTAAACATCTCAATTTCAGATGATAAAGTGGCTCGTATTACCGGTTGTTTTACTGAAGATGAAATTATGGACCTTGTCCGTTTAATTTTGCGTTCTTACGTTAACTCATCTTCAACAATCCTGTTTGTGAGTTCTCGTGAGTCACTGCTGGACCTCCTAGCTGTAATGGCTCGCAGTTATCCTTTGCAAACTGGTGACCACAAAACTGAAAACGGAAAAGGGAGGAATGTTTGTGTTGTTCGCTGCAACGTGTTGTGTGAAATCAAACGGATTACTGAATCAGCAAACGATCACCGCGTCTTTCTACTCACTGATAAGCAATTTTTGGATTTGATGACGCTTAATGGACACAACTTTGAACACCTTACAGTTATCTTCGACACCTATGTTTCTACAACTCAACTCATGGTAACTTGCATCGCAGCGGTCAGCAGATTGCTCTACAAACTGCATTTTTTAGTGAAAACGGTGAGGTCTAAAATAATGATTACTGAACACAAGGAAATACCATGTTTAGGCCATAATTTCTGCCGCAGAATTGAATCCTGCGGTCAGCGATCTTCTGCGGAACGTTGTTGTGATTCGTAACGATTATATGGGTTCAAGAGATGTGTTTTATTACGAAAAGGTTGAGAAAAGGTACAGTTAAACGTGGTTTGTCGTTGTTCTCTACGGAAATGTTCAGCTGCACAACTGATGAATCTTCGTATCTAGAGGAAACTTTGAATCTGGTTCAGTATATTGTCGGATCGCAGTTGTGTGTTCCAGTCGCTAGACCGTTCTGGAAATTTACAAAGTTTCCTCAATGCGTAGAAGGGGATGTTTTGGTGTTCGCTGTCAGTCCTTCTGAAGCAGCTCAGTTAGCTTACACTGTTCGTCGCAATTTGGAATCATTTAACTCTTACAATCACGGGTTTTCTCTAAAGGTCTACTGTTTATCGGAGTATAATTCGTTTGATGATCGGCCGCGACCATCAACGAGGAAACAGATAAGTGTATGTGAATGGACAAATAGTAGGGGAATTGAAAACGTCTATGAGTTGTTCAGGTCTTCATTGCCACTGACAATGCAACTAGCATTCCAAAAGCTCAGTATGTGGTTGACTGTGGATTCATTCGTCGGAACTACTACAACAAAACCGTCCATTTGTTTTGCTCTGAAACTGTACAAACTTCGAGGTACTCGGGTGAGCGAAGAGCTACGTATGCAGCATCGTTGCCAAGGATTGACGGAACTCCTATGGAACCTGGTGGTTAGTGCATTTTCTCAATTCATTGCGAAACAAATTTAGGTATGATATTTCGGTTACAACCAGTTGACAAGTACTTAGCTTTGAAGCCATTTGACGATCTGCACGAACGTGATGGAGAAATACAACTTGCGATTCACTACCGTAAGCAGTTGCGACTTGAGGCGGTTAATTCAATAGATGGGCGTGGATCGCTTAGCGTAAGTGATCAGTTCCATTTCGTTTCGTTTAAATCCACCTGTTTTTTCAGCTTGCACGTTTCTTTCCTTTCCTGAACATTGAGTACAGTGCCTTGTTGTTGGATGCTGTTCGCAAAGCTAAAACTGTTCGTGAACTGTTTGCCAATATGCTAGCAGCTTCACTAATTTCGTTAGAGCCGCTCTTCTTTTGCAACCGGGAAGCCAAGGTTCATATTTTCATATTTCGAAGAAAAAACGTGATTCATTTAGTTCCTTCTTGACGAAACGAATCAGTTCACTTCGGACGCGTACTTCAAGTTATTCGTTAAAAAAGTTCTGATTTCTTTAAACGGACAAAACGATGCTACCAAATCGTCTGAACTTTTTGCACAAGTTGCTCGTTCTGTGAGAAATCGAGTTACTTTGTTGGCTTCGTTACTCCTTCAATCTGTTGAAGGAAACTCAGTGGTGCTACAACTAGATTCAGTTCAGAGTTGGTCGCATCTTCTTGTTGAAGAGGACATCACACTAGTCTACAAGGAATTTTGTAATCGACGAGTCGTTATCAATGAGTTGATTTTTAACGGCGTTAAACGAATTGCGGTTAGTTTAGCTATGACGGATGGAGGACAAGTAGTTCTACAGGTTGGTTTTATTTGGTATATATGGAAAGGTCAGCGCATTTGATTCATTTCAGTCTTGCGATGGAAGCGAATTTTCGGAATCGCCAACCTTTACGCTTGCCTTCAATTTTGTGGATATTCAAAACGGGACATTTTCGGTGCCTACGCCCCTAATTTCCCGTGCAACTGACAGTCTATGCCGTCGTTCGAAATTTTCTCGGAAGTTTTATGCGGGACTTTCCATCCGCGACAAACTGTTACCCTTGAACTTGAGCACTGTCACTCTCAACAAGTACGGATTTTCTACTGTTTTCTTGGCAACGCCGTCGCCACATGACCCTTCCGCCACTTTGTTCCTTGTTTCCGACGACGAGCAAACTCTGTTATCTGCAAAAGATACTCTCGACCAAGTGGTTGCTGCGCGTTATTCAGAACTTCTCAAAGAATGCACTGAAATTGCGTTACACGATGGTGGAAGAAATTCCAGCACAGTACGTCTAAGCCGAGCAAGCAGCATTTTTTAGATTGTCTTTAGATGATAATTGGCTCTGGTGGAATTGCTTCGGAGCACATTTTCAACAACGACCGAAGCCATCTTTATCAGGATGTTGAAACTCTTGGTGGTGCGGTAGAACGCCAACGTGAACTTAGTCCATTGGGACTTGGACAATCAAGCGGTTTATCCAGTTTTGATCCCCTTCCTAATATGAATGGTTTGGTTTGGCAAGTTAGACAGAAGGATAAACTCCACCAAATGTTTGACGGCACTGTTTTGACGGTATGGAAACTGGTATATGAGGTGTATACGGTAGATTTTTTAGAGAGTACGCAAAGAGCCGAAGTTGAATCTTAGAAGCTCGCGGTTCTCTGGCATACTTTGTAAATATCCCAAAGAGTCGCTAGAACCTTTTGGAAAGATTACGGTAGACTTTTGTGTGTCTGTGTGAATATCATCATGAGTATTTATTTAGATTGAGGGAGATTATCCAGCAGAAACTGTCATTCAGAATCTGCTTGAGGTTTACCCAAACTGTCATATTTCTTGTAAAAGGATCGCAGCATGCAGAACAGATCTACATTCGCAACCATTCTGCCGAACATTCCCTAACAAAGATAGCGATGTAGAGTCTTATTAGCATCCTTCTTTTGTTTAACTCAGCTGTTTCAGATTTACGTTTCCGGTTTATCTGTACAAGGTAGGAACGAGTTTCCGGGGGTTGTACGCCAAGCGCTGAAGCGGTTTAACGTTTCTGAAACTGTTGTCAACAATCAGAAACCGGTCGATTTGAAGTGAGTCAAGCATGTTTTGCGCGAGATTATTGTTTATCTTCTGTTTAGCGTTTTGCAGTATGAAATTGAAACTCATTTGGAGTCCATTCTCCGCAAGTCTCAAATTGGCCGTGTCTTTGAGACCATACGCTTCGAATGGGACCCGGACAGCATTGAATATTATAGCGCTTTCATTTGGGTGGAGTGCAATGTTCAAGATTTACACGCTGTAGTGGAGGCGTTGAACGATTCAAGAAAAGCAGTGGATATGCTTTTTGAATGCAAGTTCTACGTACGTTTTGCATTTGTTTTGAAGAGGCATTCGGCGTTCCCTAATTTCAGTCGGTTGTGAGCCAGTACTGCATCTACCCACGTAAAGAATTTCTATGTCTTCATAAAGCGGTCGCTCTCTGCGCGCACAAAGAAAGAAGCTGTAGTGTCGTATACGAAGTAGCTGAGCTAGAAGATGGGAGATGGATCGCAACGTTGTCTTCTCCTAATTCACAGAGCACGACTGATGCTTTTGAGAGGTTGTGTTTGGTGAACGTACACCATTCATTCGATAGGAAAAGCTCATCTGTACTATTCACTAAGTCAGCTTTTATTCCATTGGCCCTCAATCTAAATTTATCTCTAGAAAAGGAATCTCCTGGCTTCATGCACTACAGGGTGCCTTTTGGCCTTCAGTTTTTGTTGATCTGAGTGGAAAATCTACTACGGCTATTTACGTCCTCATTGAGAAGGAGCTGGAAGAAACTGTGACTATGCTGATCAATAAGTACAATCAGTCTTCTATGTAGGAGTTTTATTCCAGAAGACCTTTTACCTTGTTCCATTTTAGAGCTTCTTACTCGAACGACCGTACTGAATGCTGTGCTTGTTTCCATGTTGATGATGACCGTAAAATTCTTTTGGAATGTGGTCATACTCTTTGCGGAGAGTGCTATAATTCCTGGGTACGACTGTCATTCTGATTATCGGTAAACTATTTTTAAATTTAGATCGAAGTTTTTGTCAGCGAAGGAAGATTTCCTCTATCGTGTCCGGAATTAACATGCCAGAAGACCGTTGTGTGGAGAGACATAGAACGAGTTTGTCGATCAATTGTGCTACTAAACACTTGTTGCATTTTTTAGTGGTTACGGTGTGGAGATCCACGTTGCTTGGACTGTAGCGAACATGATCAAATACGAAAACTTTCGCGAGCGAGCTACAAACACTACGTGCACAGTCTCAAGAATTTACACAGTTTTTGCTCAACTCCCGACTGCCTTGGCTATTTCACGGTGAGTTCTGCTGACTAAATCTGAAGCTCCTTTCTTTCTTTTTAGAAAGATACGGTAGGGACTAAGGAGAGAGATCGTTGCCCAGAGTGTAACGCGATGAAGTGCATGTCGTGCGGCGCAAACACACACGATGGCGTCAGCTGCGAAGAAAATGATGCCATGACGAAGGATTCACAACGCGGGTTAGAATACTGGATTCATCAGGATCCCCAAAACAGGAAAAAATGCGTTGGTTGCAATGTGATCATCGTTAAGGAAGCGGGTTGCAATCACATGGAATGCAAAATCTGCAAAACTCACTTTTGCTGGCTGTGTGATTTTGTTGCAGACAGTGTTCCCGAAGTGTACAAACACTTGTTCGATGCTCATCAAACTTACATTTAATACGTTTTTGTTTATTTCCACATCTATTGTCGTTCCGGGTATTTTGCTCTGATCTTTGTCTTCTTTTTATAAAAATACGTAATTGTTCAACTGTCGAAGCCGCAAGTTGAACCACAGGATATTAGCAACGTGAAAATAGGCCAAGGAGCGTCCCTCGTGGATATCCCTGCGAGCGTCGGTACGGTAAATGTTGAATGCGCGTTCAATGTCTGTTTTCCAGACAACCAAAATGCGCGGCCCCGAAGAAGGTGACTCATCTGAAACGTGCGGAGCGGCAGGCGGATGAACCTAAAATTCACAGTTCAAATGCGACGAACCTTTGCGGGAGCGGATTGGGGGCGGCGGTCTTACGTGTTTAAAGTTGAGGGTTAAGGATGTTCTTTTGAATGCCCTTACAGCTAACGGCAGAGTGCTTTTAATCTTCTACGTATTTTTGCAGGTAGTTAGGGTGCGATGGATCTCCCCTATGAAGAGCTGAAGTCCAAGTTGAGCGAGTTCTACTTTGATCCTGTTGGGTTCTGGAAAATTGCGACCGCAGATAACTTTTCCGAATCAGATGGGAAGAACTGGATTAGGGACCACCAACCGCTGGCCACACAGGCATGTTTAGTGTATTGTGTGGTGATCTTCGCAACGAAATGGTTTATGCGGAAACGCGAACCTTTCGACCTAACTGTACCCCTCTACTTGTGGAATTTCTTCTTGGCCGCTTTTTCCATAGCCGGTGCCGTCATGATGAGCAGTGAATTTTTCGGAACAATCAAAGAACACGGTTTAGTCAGTAAGTGTTCCACTAAACCCTTCTCCTACTGCGTTTGTTGCTAATCTAGATTCGTATTTGTTCATCTACGATTTTATGAAAGGTACGAACGGTCGCTGGGCGTTCCTTTTCATCGTTTCAAAACTCATCGAGCTACTCGACACCCTGTTCATCGTCCTTCGCAAACGTCCACTCATGTTTCTGCATTGGTATCTTTTTGTTGTTTGAATGTTAATTTGACTTTTCGCAGGTACCACCACGTCCTGACTTTGCTTTTTTCGTACAACAAAGGTTTCGAAGCTACGGGTTTCAATCGATGGGGCATCGTGCTTAACTTAATCGGTAATTTGTGCATTATTTAAATACATATCACAGAGCAGATTTTAAGTTCATTCCGCTATGTATACGTATTATTTTATTCGCTCTATGAAGATCAAGCTGCCTGGAATAGTTGCCAAGATCATCACATCGCTGCAAATCCTTCAATTCGTCATCAGCTGCGCAATTCTTGCTCATGTTGGTTTCCTGGTGTACTATATTGGAGCGGAATTTGATTATCAAACCGGAGTGTTCGTTTTCGCTTCATTCATGGATGTCACTTACTTGCTTCTCTTCGCTAACTTCTTCGTTCAGTCCTATATCATCGGCGGTGGAAAAGCGAAATACAAGTCAGTTAGCAGAAAGCACAAGACCCACTAACCCGTATCATCCGATCTCATTCTTGGGTGTATAGACATACTAGATGTTATTTGCTGCATAATAAAACGTATCATTTCTCATTTCCAAATATTTTATGTACGAATATAATAGAACCAATGAGATCGAACTTTTATCCGAAACGTGTCGGGACGTAGTGATCTTCCTCCTTCCACTCGACCACCTTCTCGCCTTTCTCCTCTTTGTCCTTTTCGCGCATGAGCTTGAACATTTCGATATCGCGCCAATCGGCTTTGTCGAAATCCGGACGAACGTTGAACTTCTGCTCTTCTGGCTCTGGCGTCTTTCGCTTTCCGAATTTCTCTGTGTAATCGAACTGCTCTCCCTGCAAAAGCATAAAATAGCTAACAGATAGATTGCCGATACTACTCACCTCGTATCTCCTATCCATGAACTTTCCTTTCTCGTCCCTCCAGTCGTCTTTGTTCATTCCTGAACGATCCTCCATTTCCTCGCCGCGAATCATTCGCTTCTTCTCCTCCTTCTTCTTTCTGCGTTCATCCTTTCGCTTCTTCAATATGTCCTTTAGTTCCTCGTCCATAAATCCGATATCAATCAATCCCTGGTCGATACCCTCTACCTGGATATGTTTATTATGCTTCTTCTCTTTTTTCATCTGTTTTGCTAGCTTCTTTTCCTTCTTGCGATCCTTCTTCGCTTTATCTTTTCTAGAACCCCGTGAAAAGTCTGCTTCATCGGACTTTTCACGTTCCGCTGGAATTTCTATCAGCTTTGGTGCACATCCGTCCTTCCATAGTTTCAGGGTTTCTTCGTTGACGTTCTCACGATACTTCGGCACCTTGTACTCGTCCACGTGGTCAACTTTGATCATCCTTCCAACCAGAGTGATTCCGTTGAGGTTGTCAACGGCCAGGATTGTTGACCGCTGGTCTTCGTAGCAAATAAAAGCAAACCCACGCGACTTCCCTGTCTTGTGGTCGCGAATGAGATTGATGTTTACGATTTCTCCATACTGAGAGAAGACGGCGATGGCGTCTCCCTCGTTCAGGTCGAACGGAAGTCCTCCAACGTAAATCCATGCGGAACCGCTGTACTTCTGATGCCATGAATTCTTAGTGGAGACGCCGAGCTCCATCTCGCGCTCGTTCATCTTGTTGAGGTTCTTGATGTTCGTTATGGGATTCATGGCGAATCTGGAAGTAGATGGAACTGTTTTAACTCGGTAAACAAAGAAGAATACGGAAATCAAACGCCCACGCAAATCAGCAACATTAAATATGAAATAGATCGGGATATCAAACGCCCACAGAAAACAACAGCGAACTCTGAAATAATTTCGAAAATAAGATCGAAAATATACCGTACATAAAAGAAAGAACCGGCGAATCGTCCCAGGAACCTATAGTAGTTTTTACTTTGCGAAGTTGATGAAGGAATGCACATTCTTCAATTCTGCGTATATAAATGAGCGATTCGCATCGCTTTTCGATTCAGAAACAAGCGAAACTCCCGCGTGACTCTCCCACAAACATCCACTTTGTGTTCGCACGAGATCTTTTCTTTCGTCCAAAGAGAGTTGAAGGTTAGACAAACACGTGCTCTAAAGGAGGTGCCGCACCTCCATTCACCGGAGATTTGTGGTTTAGGGATTCCAGACCTCATTTACAATTAATTTGGAGCGCGCTCCTGAAGGTCCAGAATCTCCCAACGCTGCATTCGCAATCGAAGGTCCGCGGAGTTCAGACGCCGTCGTGGAGGCGTCTTCGGGAGATTCGCCGCCGCAAACAATGACGACACGACATCGCTTTTTGTCGCGCAGCTGTCGCGATGTCAAATGCGCTTCGCGTCGTCACTTTCGCCTTCGCAATCATTTCTTCGTGCGCTCCCGCGACCGCCAACTTCGAATGCACTCAGTGGCTCTGTTAGTTTTTCCGTTGCTTCTGCTGTTGGGTTACGGTCACGGCAAAGCGATCGACCTTCAAGATATCTCCCAATTCCAACCCTTTGCGCCCAACTTCTGCAATGACTCGGTGCTCCTCGTGGAGACGGGTCTCCGGAAGACGTCTCTGGGCCAGTTTTTGGGTTATCCTTGCAGCCAAGAATTCTTCCAGTGTCGTAGGGGGGCGGAGGGATTCCGTACCTTCAAGAAGACCTGTCTCACGGGACTTGTGTTCGATACCGAGGGCACCCAGAACTGCAACTACGACTACAACGTAGGCGGGTGCTCCCTTAAGAGTTCCGGTAACTCCCGAAGCGTCGATCGGCTTTCAGTGAAATGTTTAGCGAACGTGTGCAAGAAGACCGAATTCGCGTGCCGCTTCTCCGAATCGTGCGTCTCGATGGCGCAGCGCTGCGACGGAACTTACGACTGCACTGACTCGGAAGACGAAATCAACTGCCGTAGGCTAAATTGTTGAATGTCTCATGCTTCTAAAGAATGTTTCAGCGATGTGCACCGCTGGAGAATTCGCCTGTTTGGTCAGTGAGCAATGCATAGGAATGCACCTCCGCTGCAACGGCGTCAGCGAGTGCGCCGACGGCACCGACGAGATGAACTGCGAAAGTGGGTGGAAGGGCGGCGGTCGAGGGGTTACGGTGGGACTTGCAGAGTGCGGAAACGGTGGATTCTACTGTGCGAAGAGCGACGAGTGCGTCGGCGGCGATCAAAGATGCGACGGAATTCCGCAGTGCGCGTCAGGAGAGGACGAGGCGCTATGCAAGGCGCCTTCGTACGAGAAGCTCTACACGTGCGAAGACCGTCTGCAGACGGTCGCGATGAAGAACGTCTGCGACGGTAACTCGGATTGTCGCGACGGCAGCGATGAGAAGTACTGCACGAAACCTTCTATCACGTGAGTCTCCGCTCTCCGCGCAACGCCGCAGCGTCGCCATTTCAGTTCGTTCTCGTCGCTCTCTTCGGTTGCTCCGAAGCAAAACGGACGGAAGCAGAATCACAGAATCGCGAGTTACGAGGAGGACAACCCGCTTCTCGAAACTGCGTTTCCCGCCGTGCGCAAACCGATGTTTCCCGTGGTGCCGAGTGCTTCTCTGCCCACAAGTGGAATCTCCACCAACCGAGCATTCTTCAGTCGACCGCCGCCCCAGGAATCAGAACGCGACGTTGTTCCTGCCAACGTCTTTTCTGCCTACAGTATACCACAGAAATCGATCCGAAGTGGACTAACAAACAGTATGGATAAGGAACAGACCAGAGGACGCGAGGATCCCACACACAAAGAGTTTACTTCTGCCACCGTTTCGCGACCGGTTTTTCCCCTCAAGAAAGCGACAGTAATTCCCAGCGTTCACTCCCCTGCGACCGCAATTCCGCAGAAAGTCGCCACAAACAGGGGAATTTCGTCAACGCCGCTTACATTAACCTCGCAACCATCCACAGAGAAGATTCCTTCTTACACGGGGCAATCCGGGAGGAAGAACTTTTTCTTGGAGAGAAGCGCCACGAAGGAGCATCGCGCGGTCATTGAAGTCACTTCACGACCTCCCACGTCGACTCCTCCAAAGGAAACGACCGAATTGGGAGAAGACGACATCGTTCGCCAAATCGCGCAAATGGCAAAGTCGAACAAGAATTCGGCGCGGTAGGCGACGCGCTCTGCAACTCTTGATCTACCGTACTCCTTCAGAGATCTCCTGCACAAAATTGAAAACATGTTGAGCGCGCGGCCGAATCAACGCAGTGAAGTGACGCAGAGGTGGGTGGTATGGATTGCGCTTGAAACCCTCGTTCTTTAGTATTACCGTAACCCGACCACCGAGCAGAAAATGGCGTCCGTCTCTTTCGCACATTGGCGGCGGAGCAACCGCGTCTCCCTCCAAGACGCCGACCGCCGACCGCCGTTTAGACGTTTTCATGCGGCAGTACGGTAGGTGATTGTTTCATCGATCCTTCTCAGCATCATCCTCTGTCGCAGATACCGTAACCACCTCAGCAGCGCCCCTCGAGTCGGCGGAGTCGGCGTTCAATGCGACTGGAGACAGCGAATGAACCTCAGAGACCTCAGAAGAAATTTCCTCATAGAAAATCATTTATTTATTAAAATTCCGAGTTTCAAAGACGAGCCGCGGAGTGCGTGTCGGCGCCGGGGTTTCAGAGATGCTTTGTTCGGAAGAGATTGGTGAGCTCGTCGACCAGCGCCTCGTAGCGGTAGGAAACCCGAATGTCAGGGACGTTGGTGCGCGAAACGTCGTTGCCCGTAACTCCTTCCTCCTGGTAGTTTGGTCCGAGCCAATGGATTTTCACCTGAACGAGCGGTTTAGGGGGCGAGGAGCGGGGCGCGCAGCACCTTATTCTCGAATCCGCTCTGCAGAACGCTGTTGCGCGCGAGTTCGCACATGTCGCAGCTGCTGAGTTTCCACACCTGCGCGGCGATGCTGAACTCCTCCATCAGCGCTTCCTGCAATACCCGGAACTACCGTACACCATGAAGGGGGAGCGCGTACCTTGGTGAAGTGGAACTGCAAGGGGTCGTCGGTGGAGAGGGAGACGTTGAGGCCCTTCATGAGGTACTCAGGGAGCGGATTGCGGTTGTAGGAGATGAAGAGCGAGTTGTTGGAGAGTGGCGACATTGCGATGCCCATCTGAGTCAGGTAGAAGAGATACTGTAGCACAGGCACTTTGCGCAACAGCAGACCGTGCGAAATGCTCTCGGAGGTGAGATAGCCGCTAACCAGATGACTCACGTGACCCGCTTCTCCGCAATGCGGACGCAGAGCAAACGTGTTCTGTCCGCGAGATCTGCAATTTCACAATGAGCGAGAGGACTACGGTAGACGCGCGTACCGTCGGAAGGCGTTCAGAACCGTGATGTTGGCGTACATGTAGTAGAGATAATAGCTGTAGGGAGGATTCTCAGAATCCGTGTAGTTCTCGGGCTGCGGTGTCGAGCGGTCAAACTGAAGCACACGTTTAGAGTTGGATGATCGAGCGCGATGCGCTCGCTGACCTGGATGTATTCGTGCTTGGATTCGTCGTCGACAGAATCGATGCCGGAGACCGTCTGCAGGAAGCGATGCAGCTCGGGGTGGGAGGAGGGGTCGTTGGTGACCTCGAAGAGCGGCGTGAAGATGTTGTCGAGGATCACGTCGAAGTTCTTGATCATATTCTTTGCTTTGTAGATGTCGCTGAACGAGAAAATGAAGCGCAAACGAGCGCAGGGAACCCACTAGAGACGCGGAATCTGCACCAGCCAACGGACATTCGGCGACCACACATCGTGGTCGATCGCCCACTTCGCCAACTTGTCCCACTCGTCCTTGTTGCGGCCGTAGATGGACAGACGCGGCTCGGTCTGCTGGTACTTGCTGTCCTCGAGGTCGCACAGCACCTCCTTCAGCACCTCTGCGAAGTACTTGCCGTTGACGTAGTTGTCCGTTTTGATGAAGATCTCGCGCAGAGTGCTCTCGCCGACCGGATTGTACTTTGCGTTGAACTTGTCGAAGCGGTGGAACATGTTGCGGTCCGCGTGGACGTCCAGCATGTCCACGGACATGTCGTAGGCCGTGATGCCCAGATTCTCGAAGACTTCGTGCAGCGTCACCTTCTTTCCGTTCTAAATGGCGACAGTTGGGGAACGCGGTGAGTCCGAGGAACGCACCTTCTCCAGGACGACGGTTTCGGCCTCCGTCTTCATCTTCTTCTTGATGAATCGCAGCAGATGCTTCTGATTCATGGAGCTGGCGGCGTGGATGTGGGTGTCCACCTTGCGGATGTTGTAGAAGTCGCGATGGGGACGCTTTTCTGCTCGTGGAGCTCGCGGAGTTCGTTCAGCAGCACGTGCAGCTGGAACTTGTTCTCCAGATACTTCAGGCGGCGGTAGCAGAAACTCTTCCTGAACGCGGTCGCTCGTCACGGGTCGTCGTGCGTGTGGCAACTCACAGAGGGCCGTCGGTGATCATGAAGATGAGTCGCTCGGTGTCCTTCAAGAATTTCTCCTTCGAGATGTAGAAGGGTTTGAAGGTGTCGACGAGTTCGCCGTCGTCGCCGAGAATCTGCGTCACACCGTGCTTCCTCGCCAACTTGTATGTCACCGGGTATTCTGGAAGGGGCAAGTCGAGGCCCCAGTGGTCCACCGGGGGCTCTGGCGGGTTGAACGACGTGTTCGCCGCTGAAACAGATCTCTGTTAGGGGAGTTTACGGGAAAGGAGGCATGCAATGCGGATTCGAACGCCAGTTAAAAGAAAGTCGACAAAGAGTCGTGCGCAATGTGATTCGAAATCAAAGGGAGGGTTGGGTTAATCGGTTTTAGAGGTTACGGTAAGCTCCGGTCTGTTAGAGCGACTGTTCTACTCTGTTAACCTTCTATCTCTTACCACCGTCACCGTCTAAATCTTCGTCATCAAGCTCAGAATCGACCTGCGATGCAGGGTCTCCGCTGAAATCTAAAAGGAATGAATCTGAATCGACAATTGCGAGGAAATGAGTGCGCTCGCGGCGCGGCGTAAAAGTGATTTTGGCGCGTGGAGTCCACGAGAGATAGGAAAGACCGACCGACGAGTGCAATCGTGGACTTACAAAGGATTCCGTCTGAATGGCGACCACAGTAATCTCAGAATAGGCGCTTTTTAAGAGAAGCAACGAACGAAATGGGGAACTAACTTTGCTCCGTGTTCTTCTTGCGGTACTTCGGGAGATTTCTGGGAAAATGACCGCTGAGGAAGTGCTTCGTGGTGTCGGGGAAGTGCGTCCCCTCGCGCTCCATGTATTCCTCGCGGAGTTTCAACGCTTCGATGAGCAGCGCGGAGGCCGACTTCAGATCCTCCAGTGGAACCTGGAAAACGTATTTTGAAGGATTCGTGGGTTGGTTGTGCGCACTCCGGAGAGCTCCTCGCCGGTAAGCGCCATGCGCTGATAGTTGACGTCGATGGCGTCGCGGAAGGTGTGCATCTCGATGTGCTGGGGCGAGAGGCACTCGCGCTCCAACTCCTCGGGAATCCCGTTGCCCGAGAGAGGCGACAAACACAATTGGTCGCGATCCTGATAGTTGGAAGACTCGAGGCGCGCTCTACAAAACAGCAAGTTAACGAAAACGGCGCTGTGCGCGGCAAAAGAGTGCACTGTCATGCCATGCTACAGTACCCTTAAGACTCGTGACGCGAGTCTCCGGTGAAATTGCACTTTTGTTTTCAAAATGCGAAAACTTTCGTGGAAATTCGAATTTTAAAAAATGTTAAGATTAACGGAGATCATCTAGTGACACCGAACAGTAGATTCACAGGAAAGGAGATAGAGACACGGACAACCACAGTACGATGGACCGTAACTCACGCGCAAGACCATCGCCGACAGCCTTTGCTGCTGCAAACAGATAAAATCAGTTGGAGGATCAGAAAACGTGAGACTCAGATGCTCAGACGATCTCCGTTGAGTGGAAAACTCAAAAGAAAGAAAACATTCTAAAGTTACCGGTTGGAGATCTGTCGCTGCAACGCGATTTTACCCTCCTGAATCTCGATTGGGTAGTGCGAGATCTCGAAGGGTGACGAGACCACGTGGCCGCCGTTAACTCCCAATCCCTGTTGGAAAGGTCCGTTGTCGAAAATCTCGGAATCGACCGACTCTGAAAGACTCGGTTAGCGAGCGAGCGAATCGGGAATTACTCAGAGTGGCGCTTTCGCCGGTCGCCATCTTCTTCAGCTGCTCGAGTCGCTGATGCTCGCTCATGGCGCGCTGCTCGGCTGCGGCGGCTTCGCTGAGGTCGGAGGTTTCCTCGTCGACGGAGGTGAAGAAGTTGACCGATGGCGGAGAGTTCCTGAGTCCCTTCCGCGATGTCATTTCTGCAATGAAGACTTCAGCACGCGTTCGCGTGTCATTAGCGCGCACGTAGCGGAAAAGGGGATTAACGAATAAAGAAGCGAGCCAGCGATTAAAACGGATGTGAGTGAGCACGCGAGATTAGACCTCGATTAGTCAGTCTTCTCGGAGGTGTTATCGACCAAAGGGATCGAACAAGGCCACGTAGCCAGAAATATTCCATTTTAAATCGCAGTCTCACGCACAAATACGAAGGAAGCGAGGAGCTCTCCGGCACCGGATGAGTTCAAAGAGCCCAAAACACCTGCCAGGTGTCGCGATTCGCAAAGAAGACGAAAACAGAACGCAACAGACATCTCCGCCAACAGCTCAGATCATTAGAAAGCCACTCGCGGGGCATCCTCCCGCTGCGCCTGCACTGGGGCCGCAATCAGTAGCGGAGATGTCTACAAGACATCTTATCTAATCATTGAATCCGTTGACGCCGTTCCACGCGAGCAACGGCGAGATACGCGAGATCTTAAATCAGAAGCGAAATTTGGGGTCGGGACGCAAACACGCGGTGGGAAGATGAAGGGCGCCCGCCGCAAAGATGCGGTCGGCTGAAAATAAAAACAGTTGATGCGATGCGCGGACGCAGAGGACAAAGGTCGGTATTAATGAAGACGTCCATCGTTATCTCTGTGGTTTCCGCGGAGACGCGCGAAGCGAAACACCGTCGAGTACAAGGAAAATCTCTGTTTGAAGGAACGCTGACACCATTGAGCTGATAAGCGCGGCTGAAGACGGGGAATAATCGGATAACGCTATATGCACATAGCGCGGAAGACACACCTTCCTCCGATCGCCTCAACAACCTACTTGGCACACGGCTCTGACTCTGCCACGGAGTCTATGGTCGTGAATCAGCTGCGAACGGCTGAATAAACACCCGATTGGCGCAGTCGCTGTCACCGCCGATTTTGAAGATTCAGCGAAACTGCGCGGCCGTGTTCACCAATGAAAGTCGCGATTGCAAACGGCGCGCGACTGTCGATGGAAGCGCTTCTCAGCTGGGCGCTCGTGAAGAAAGCATGGCGCGAGCGACCAGAGTTCGCTGCGGGGACGTCGGGGAAAGCGATAAACACGAAGAAAATTTTCCGGCGATCGGAAATCAGCAACTTTTCAGTCGAAACAGTCGACGGCGGAGTCGTGGTAAACACATTGTTGCGTTGCTTCCACGAGTAGTGGCCAGAGCTGCTTGGCGTCCAATCAATCCGTGCGCCCGCGACGTCGCTTAGTTGTCGCCGATCTCGCGGACGCACCGCGAAACCTGCAAGATTCCGCCGCGGACGCCACCGTCAACTTTATGAACGCACCCGAAGACTTACAAACTCGTTAATCCATCGAGTGCTAACGTCTGTTTATCGTAGAAGCAGATTACAGTATTCACTACAAAGTCACATAACACGTAAACAACGAATACGTCTGACATGAGAAGGACTGCGCCTTCGGAAGGCGAAAGCAGATATGAAATTTATAATAGCTCCTGAGTCATCGACGTTGCAGTAGTCAATTATCGTAAACGATCGCAGCACTGTGCACCCTTACGGAAAGTGACGTGACAACTTTATAAATCACAAATGATATTACAGTAACAAAATTGGAGATCAAGAATATGTACAAACAAAATAAGTTAAGGACATTTTTTCTCGACGACATTTCTTCCGGATTCTCCGTATTCGTTCTTGCTGATCCACATCTGCTGGAACATTCCCAGGGAACCAACAATCGATCCGCCAATCCACGCACTAAACCTTCGCTCCATCAATGTCGGCTGAGATGAGACACGCAGTTTGATTGTCGGTGGACACTTGTGCGCGAGGTCGTGATTAAGTCGCTCCGTGAAGCCCATCAGATAGGAGTTTCCACCAGTGACCATGACGCTGCTGTAAAGAGATGGTCTGATGTCAATGTCGCACATTCCAGCGCTCATTGACGCAATCTGGGCGACGCTCATTAGTGTGGACTTCATTTCCGCATCCCGACAAGTTAGATAATTCAAATCAAATAGTCCTTCGGGTGCCTTGACGCGGTCGCCATGGAATTCTTTTTTCAGACCACACGGGAATACGTATGGAGAAGACGGTAACTTCTCGGCATGTTCGATATCAATAGGAGAATCGGATATTTGAAGAATGGACGCGGCAAGATCCTCCACAACACGTTTCTTCATAAAACGATCGTAGCTCTCGGTCACAGCTGGTAGATTTCTTTTCGGGGTCCATATCGGCGATTCATTTTCATTCACTTCTTGCTTCGATGCAACCATGTAACTCGGGGTGACATCAATATTGTACCGTTTCAGCATATCGAAGCACTGGTCCACTACTACATCGCCACCCATTGGAGCTTTCACCACAGCGTGATTAAGACAGTAGCCATCGTAAACTGGAACAGCGGAGGTTTGAGTGGCTCCACTGTCGAGTACTAGTCCACTAGTGCGTCCATTTGCAAATACGGTTAGGACGGCGTTCTTCACAATGTAGAAAGCAGGCACATCGTACTTTTCAAACATCAATTCCGTTAGTCTCTCTCTGCATTCCTTTGAATTCCATGCGGGCTCAGAAAACAACGCAGAATGATATTTGCTGTCCGTAATAAGGACATTCTTGTAGAGATAATCGAGATATCCTTCGAACAAATCCCAATCCTGGATGAGACCGTCTTTCATAAATGTGACCACTTCGGTATTAGCTCTCGGCACGGTGACAAACGTTTCACCAATGAAGTGATCATTCCTTTTTGGACGTGACGGACCATCAACTGTATTATCAACAGAGTCGACCTTTTCACGAACTCCCGCGTAACTGAATGACAAGACTTTTAAAGCAGTCACAGAAAAAAGCACACCTTGAAACATCAGCCTTCGGAAATTCTTCGCCTGCATAACCAACACGAAATGAATGTGATCCAGCATCAAATACAATGGCGCCGACTTCGTCACCTCCATACAAGCCTCCACTCATGATTGCGCCTGAAATTTGATAAGGTTATGGCAATCTTATATACCAAACACGAGAATGAAATTCAATGGAACAAATCCCGCGTATCACGATGAAATGTCTCACGAGCAAGCTTTAAGGAGCGAACAGAGTAAGACGATAATCCAATACGGACGACAGAAATTCGAACACAAAACCGGCAAATACTGAAAAACCTTAGCAGACTCATTGAGCGGTGAATATTTTTGCTCCTCTCAATGTCAGCTTACTTTCAACCAAAATCCAGCATCAAACATCATAAATGGCCGAGCCGCGAACGCGAAACATTTGGACGCGAAAAAACGAACCGATATGAGTTTGACATTTGAATGCGCGCGTTCTCAGGTCATTCCCTTCGAGACCTTCGATGTTGGCGATTTCATTGGGCATTGCGGATACTTACCGTATACGTAAAGTGCGCACGGAGTAGCGAAGCGAATAACTTCGAGTTGCCGACAACCACAATCGTCAAAGACTTCATTTTGTGTGACGCCGCATGCATTTGTTCCTAGAATGCATACGGGCGATGTGAATCTGCAATTTGTTGTGCGAAACAGACCGCCGCTGCTGCTGATTATACGAATGGTCACTCCTCTGCGAAATTCCTCGTTTTCTTTGCACCTTTCGGAAGTGCTTAAATTAGCCGCTGAGGCGCCGTGTTCGCAATCGCTTCTGCGAATCCTCCAAAGATAGAAGAAAAAGTGAGAGCGGATAGAGTGTCGTCGTGCCTCTCTCAAATCAATTTAAATCACCGTTTTTTCGCTTCCTCGCGTCCGCTCCAAACAATCGATCACTTTACACCAGAAAATGCAACAAGGCCCCGTCGGAGAGCCATAAAATTTTACAAAGTCGGCTTCAGCCAACTTTTTTACATGAATTGTGCGATGTTACCCGGCGCCCCAAGAGTCGAAACACAAAACGCCGTTTATGGTCCTCGTTGAACGGTCAGTGGAGGAAATCTTTATTTCCACTCGCTCGTTGCGCCCCCCGATCAGCGAAGCACCCTCGAGCGGTGGCCTGATCGACCTAAGCGGCCGCAGACTCGTAGTCAGACAGACTCTGACCGCGCGTTTTTGTTTAGACGATCGCGCGCTGCACTCGTTGCTAATCCGACAAATGTTTATCCGCGAGCATTTGGCCCTTATTATCGTCGCCCGTCTTTTGCATAAACATTCGCAACATCGCCACATTTGCACTTTTGAGAAGTCGGGCGGAGGGACAGCTGAGCACTTGCAAAGAAGGAGCGACAGCGGGGCGAAGTGCAGGCGGATGAAACAGAAGGAGACGTGTGTAAAGTGGTTGTTCTGTGGCCAGTTCACGTGTCCTCCTCGGCGAGGCGATGACTCAGCGGAGTACGAAGTTGCCTGTATGTATTTTGAAGCGAGCGAGTGCCGTCGGAAGGGTGCATTCGATCGAAGGGCGCCGGAAAACAGCGGATTGGCAGTTGTGGCAGTATCGCTGTTAGTATCTCTCAGCGGGGATTGCAATTCACACAAAACAGTCGAGTTCCACAAGAATCCACTTTGCACAGGCAAAGCAACGAGGGAGCGCGCGACGTCTAATCGCGTTCGAGAGGTTTCGAATTGTTTGATTTGTCGTCGGCCGCTCGGGGGCGCTCTACCGTATTCTTCCTCCCTGATTGAGTGTTGCGACCCCCGATTCCACGTTTTTGCGTCGTATAAATTACTGCGTCGGACAGAAGCGTCCGGCCGCATATTCAAATGAGTCAGCGGCCTGCGCCGTGAACGGCGTTTTATCGATCAAAACATTCGACCGTACGATCAGAGTGGCCAGCGGCCGTCGAGACACCTTTGGTGTTGGTTCCGATGGCCCCTCTGCCCCCACACCCTCCATACAACGCCGCCGTCGGCAACGGTGCCAGCGTCCGCGGCGGCGCTATGCAAAGTACACTGGCAATTCAGAGTGCATTTCTTCGAAAAAAGCGGCGAATGCCGAAGCTCGCGGCCGCCGCTGCTGCCCGCGGAAACCAAGAATCCGGAAAAGGCCCGAATCCGTCGTATACGCGGAGCAGAATGCGTTTCAAGCGTCATCTGTTGCTCACGGTGTTGTGGTTGCCGTCGTGTGACGGCACGTCGTGTTTGTCGACGGCAACTGTGCCAGAGGATCACCCCGTGGCGCCGCATATCGCTTTCGCAGACATACATTCTCGCAGCTCAGAGCGCCAGAATCGTCGCCGATCGCGATCGATCGCGGTCGCGCGCGGATTACGGTGGCCGAGCGATGGTCTCCGGGGAAGAGTGCGGCCTGGCAGTGCGGCCACGCCCCGCGACGTCGCCCCGCCCGCGGAAGCTTTTGCCCACGAGCAACCCGTGCTGAAGACGCACGGAGACGACATTACATTCGCTTTGACGGAGAGTAACGCGCAACCTCCTCGTCTTCTCGCCTCAGTCCTCGTTTCACCATCCGCCGAGGAAGGAACGGACGGACTGTCACCACCAGCGAATCCCTCAGGCTTTCGGCGGCCCTGATTAAGCCGATCATGCGACTACCGCTTACCGCCGCGCCTCTGTGGTAACATCTCCACTTCTGGAGCCTCTCTTACGCGATTCTCGTTTCAGGCCGGCGGTCCTCGCAGTAATTCTGTTGTTCCTGTTCGCCGGAGTCGACTCGGTAAGTCCTTCCACTTCTCCGCCTGCAGCCAGAGACCCTTTACGAGTCTCTCGTTCTCGAAACCCGTAATCCGCCTTCGCGGCACCTCCTCACCTCAAGTTCCCCTTTTGGCGCGCGAATGTTTGCGAGTTGCGCGTCTTCTGGCGACCAGACGTCCGTCCCCGCTGCCCCTCACTCGCCTGTTTACAACGTTTCCCTCCGGATCAGCGATTCGTGCGCACATCTGGGCGCGGAAAACGCCGCCGGCGGGTCACAGGAAGACAAGATGCACGCACGGATACGGTCGTACAATTTGCGAAACGCCTCTCGCCTCTTTGCTCATAGCACACACACCTGCCGCCACCGTCGTCCCCCGACGATCTCCAGTCGCTACCTCCTCCTTCGTCTCCGCTCCAAACGGCGACAACTGCGATTGCCGGAGAATATTAATTGCCAAACGCCAGCGGCGGCTTTATTTTTAAACAGCACATCCCGTGCAGACCTCGCAGGTCGACAGAGACTTCGCGATGAGTCATCGCGAGGAAAAAACTCCCAAAGAGATCCACTTTACACTCGCTTTGAACTTTTCCGTCCTGCACTCACCAACTCAAATTCTGCGCTTTCAGCAAGCGACTTGCCGAGATTGCACCCAAAGAGGATGTTTCTGCGTCGGAGAGAAAGGAAGCATGGTGAGTGGTGAATCGCGCCGCTCGACGAGCTCTAATCGGCGATTTAGGGACTGCCCGGACCTCGAGGTCCTCCCGGAGCACCCGGAATCCGCGGTTTCCCCGGTCCCGAAGGCCTCACTGGGCTGAAGGGTCAGAAGGGAGGACAAGGTCCCCCCGGTCCGCAAGGATTTAAGGGCGATCGAGGACCGGTCGGTGTTCCTGGATTTCCCGGAAACGATGGATCCGATGGACGTCCTGGAGAACCCGGTCCCCCCGGCTCCCCCGGATGGGACGGATGCAACGGAACTGATGGTCTTCCCGGCACCTCTGGTCTCCCGGGACCCCCTGGAATGCCCGGATTCCCAGGAGCACCCGGTATTCCGGGATCCAAGGGAGAACCCGCAATTGGACACGCCGGAGCACCCGGAGAGAAGGTACTGTAGTCATCATACTGTATCAGTGAAGAAATGGAGCATTCAGGGTGACGGTGGAATGCCTGGAATGCCCGGACTTCCCGGAGCCCCCGGACGCGATGGATTTTCCGGCGAGAAGGGAGATTCCGGAGACATCGGACTTCCTGTAAGTGCTGTCGCTTGTTAGACCTACCGTAACCACAATTCCAGGGAATTCGCGGACCTCCCGGTCTCCAAGGTATGCCTGGAAACCCCGGAATCGGATCAATCGGACCCAAGGGAGATCCTGTAAGTTGCTGAGAAGATGGGCTGCGTGGTACTGTGGTGTACTGTCGGTTTGTCCTTCCGTCTCTCTCCGTGTTGTTCGTTTGTTCGTTCGTTGTTTCATCGGTGTTTCCAGGGAGATGTGGGCCAAGTCGGTCCCCCAGGACCCCCAGGTCCGCGCGAGTTTACCGGAAGCGGTTCCATCGTCGGACCGAGAGGAATGCCCGGAGACAAGGGCGCCAAGGTTAATACTTTTATTGATTTTCTGCACTTTTAGGGTGATCGGGGACCAACAGGTCTGCAGGGACCTCCCGGACCACAGCCCTTCAGCGGGGCCAAGGGCACCATCATCGGACCGGAGGGTGCGCCCGGCGCCAAGGGAGAGAAGGTTGTTTAGTCGAGCCGCTTAGCTTCTTAATCGCTTTCGTTGCTCTCATAACAACGCGTGTGCGCGCTCTGTGGATGCTCGGCTACAGTAATCATTGCTTTGCATGGAACTCTAAATTAACTCGAAAGATCAAGTAGAATAGCGTACTGTAGTGGCGTAGATTACTGTAGGATGCACTTGCACTGTTTTCCGCATCTCCGCTACGGTGAATCTAACCGCGAGAGCATTTAGGGAGAACCCGGAGACCACGGCGAGCGCGGATACCCGGAGTCGGAGGACTTCCCGGTCAGCCCGGAGGCCCCGGAATGAAAGGAGAGAAGGGACTGCCAGGACACACCGGCACGAGAGTGAGTGGCGGCGGCGACCGGCGTGACTGACGGACGACGCGTTGTTCAGGGCAAAGAAGGAAGACCCGGAATCGCAGGACCCCCCGGATTCAAGGGAGATCGCGGCATCGACGGACTTCCCGGACTCTCGGGTCTTCCCGGACCGAAAGGAGACGCCGGATTCCCCGGACGCGACGGACCTAAAGGAAACCTTGGACCTCCCGGACCCCCAGGAGGCGGCGATTTCTCCGATGGACCTCCCGGACCCCCCGGTCTTCCTGGCCGACCTGGAAACCCCGGACCTCCCGGAGTTGACGGATTCTCCGGAGGACCCGGACCTCAAGGACCCCAAGGACTTGCTGGTGGACCTGGACAACCTGGAATGCCCGGATTGGAAGGCCTTCCCGGACCAAAGGGAGATAAGGGAGACAGCGGAATCCCCGGATCGGCAGGTCCCCAAGGACCTCCTGGACTCACCGGAGTTCCCGGCCCCAAGGGAGAACCCGGATCGCGCGGAACCCCCGGACAGAGCATCCCAGGACTCCCTGCAAAGGACGGACGTCCCGGACTCGACGGACCCCCCGGCAGAAAGGGAGAACCCGGGTTGCCTGGAGTGAGAGGACCCCCAGGAGACTCGCTCAACGGATTGCCCGGAGCACCGGGACCTCGCGGACCTGAAGGACCCAAAGGATACGATGGAAGAGACGGAAGTCCCGGAGCGTCGGGTCTTTCGGGTCAAAAGGGAGAGAAAGGAGGCACGTGTTCGCAATGCGCCCCCGGAATGAAAGGAGAGAAGGGAGGTGCCGCTATGCCTGGACTCCCCGGACCTCAAGGAGATCGCGGAATTCCCGGCCTGCCTGGCACCACCGGAGATCAAGGAGACGATGGAGCCCCAGGAGCCCCCGGACGTCCCGGAGCACCAGGACCTTCTGGAAAAGACGGATTCCCCGGACTTCCTGGCCAGAAAGGAGAACCGACGCGCCTCACTCTTCGCCCTGGACCTCCTGGATACCCTGGACAGAAGGGAGAAGCAGGATTCCCCGGAAGCCCAGGAAACGAAGGTATTCCTGGTCAGTCTGGACCGCAAGGACCTCCTGGACTCTCCGGAATCTCCGGTGCAAAGGTGGGTGGACGCAGAGAGAATAACCGAAATGAATTTGTGGTTTCAGGGAGAACCCGGACTGCCCGGCCTTTCTGGAAAGCCCGGAAAGGATGGAATGCCGGAATGCCAGGATTGAAGGGAGAACCCACTTACGGACAACCTGGACTTTCCGGCATGTCCGGACCGAAAGGAGACGCTGGATTCCCCGGTCTCCCCGGTCAGCCGGGAGAGATGGGACCACCTGGACCTCCACCCGCCCTCGACCAACTGCAGCCCGGACCTCGAGGAGAAGACGGCATCCCCGGAATGCCCGGAACCAAGGGAGAAGCGGGATATCCCGGAGCACCGGGAGAACCTGGCCAGTCTGGTCTTCCCGGACTGCCTGGAGCCAAAGGAATCAGCGGACAGCCCGGTCTTCCTGGACGCGATGGACTCTCTGGAGTCCCTGGAGAGAAGGGAATCGCCGGTAGGAGCATCTGGGATTGTCTTTCGCTAATCGAGCGTTGTTCAGGAGTTCCCGGTCTTCCCGGTTTGAGCGGAAGCAAAGGAGACGCCGGCCGACCTGGTCAGCCCGGATACCCCGGAATGAAGGGTGAGACCGGCGCTGCCGTGACCGGACCCCCTGGACCCCCGGATTCCCGGGACTGAAAGGAGACTCTGGACTCCCTGGAAATGATGGAATTCCTGGTCTTGAAGGCTCGCGCGGAGCGCCCGGACTTCTCGGAGCTCACGGAAACGACGGACTTCCTGGTCAATCGGGAGCTCCTGGATTCCCTGGAGCCAAGGGAGAGCCTGGACTTCCCGGAATGCCAGGTATTCATGATTTGCAAAGCAAATTGGTGCAACGATTGCGGCTTCAGGACAAGAGGGACCGCTCGGACCTAACGGAGAACCCGGACAACCTGGATACCCCGGACAGAAGGGAGAAGACGGTCTTCCCGGTCTCCCTGGAGCTGTTGGAATGAAAGGCGACGGTGGACTGCCAGGCGCTCCAGGCCTCGACGGACAACCCGGACAACCCGGATACCCAGGAATGAAAGGAAATCCCGGACTCCCGGGTGTTCCCGGAGTGAAAGGTTCGTTAGAAGAAGCGATCACTCGGCTCACCGCGCTGTTTCAGGATCTTCTGGATTCCCCGGAACCCCTGGAGCCCCCGGCCTCAAAGGTCTGACCGGAGATATCGGTGCACCCGGAATCCCCGGAGAGAAAGGAAATGGCGGACAACCTGGTCTTCCTGGTCGCGACGGATTCTCTGGAATCCCCGGACAGAAGGGAGATCGCGGCTTCAACGGAATGCCCGGAGAGAAGGGAGAACCCGGACCGGCCGCTCGCGATGGCCAGAAGGGAGAATCTGGTTTGCCCGGTGTACCCGGTATCCGAGGACCTCAGGGACCTCCTGGATTGTCTGGACTTCCCGGAATGAAGGGAGAACAAGGCCTCCCAGGCTATGGACAGCCCGGTCTAACTGGAGAGAAGGGACTTCCCGGAATCCCCGGAAAGATGGGACGCCCCGGTGCCCCTGGATTGAAGGGAATGGACGGCGCGCCCGGTTTCCCCGGACTGAAGGGAGACAACGTGAGTGTCACCGCTTGCTGAATTGAAGTAACGCATTGCGCTTCTTCAGGGATATCCTGGCGCTCCAGGACGTGAAGGACAGCCTGGTCTTCCTGGATTGAACGGCGAGAAGGGAAATTCCGGATTCCCCGGACAACCCGGAACTCCCGGAACTCCGGGACTCGAAGGACCTCGCGGAGTGCCCGGCATCCGCGGTGACAAGGGAGAAAGCGGTCTTCCCGGCCTTCCTGGAGATCGCGGACTCGACGGCGCCTCAGGACTGAAGGGAGAATCCGGATATCCCGGAGCTACTGGAGTTCAAGGACCTTCTGGACTCAAAGGCAACCCCGGTGCCCCTGGATTCCCCGGAATCAAGGGACAAACCGGATCCCCAGGACTCGATGGAATTCCCGGCGCTCCCGGCATGAAGGGAGACAGCGGATTTTCTGGACAACCCGGATTCGACGGACCGGCCGGTCTTCCTGGTCTTAAGGGCGCACCTGGACTCCCCGGTATCTCCGGACTTCCAGGTAACACGAACATAAGGGAGAGCGCAATGTAAACGGCGCTTTGAAGGTCAATCGATTACTGGCATGAAAGGTAACGCCGGTCTTCCCGGAGCCCCTGGAGCCCCCGGACAGCCCGGAATCCCAGGACTCAAGGGCGAAGGCGGTCAATCGGGCGTTCCTGGATTCCCCGGACTCAAGGGCGACAGCGGATTCCCAGGACAATCTGGAGCGAAGGGAGAACCTGGAATGCCTGGTCTCCCCGGTAAACGCGGTGAAGACGGACTTCCCGGAGCACCTGGCGTTCCCGGCCTCTCCGGAGCCCCTGGACTTAAGGGCGATAGCGGTTTCCCAGGACCTCAAGGTCCCCCTGGATCTGCTGGACTTCCTGGGCTGAAGGGTGAGTGAAACCCGCTTGAATTCCGAGCAAATGTGCGCGTTTAGGTGATGCTGGACTTCCTGGTCTTCCTGGATTGAAGGGAGACGGCGGCTTCCCTGGACAACCCGGAGCTCCCGGATCGCCTGGATACAAGGGAGAATCTGGACTTCCTGGCCTCCCTGGCCGCGAAGGAACTCCTGGTCTCGATGGACCTCAAGGACCTCCCGGACCTCCTGGACCCTCGCCTCTGCGTCAACCCGGAGCTAAGGGAGAAGCCGGTCTCATGGGCGTCCCTGGTATTCGCGGTGAATCTGGCCTTCCTGGCCTCGATGGTCCCCCTGGATCGAACGGACCCCCCGGACTGCCTGGCATGAAAGGAACCGACGGATTCCCCGGCCAACCCGGTCTCTCTGGAGAGAAAGGAAATCAAGGTCTTCCTGGATTCCCTGGTCTTGACGGACGTCCTGGCGGCCCCGGATACCCCGGAGAGAACGGACCTCCCGGAGCCCCTGGACCTTCCTACCGCGACGGACACATTCTCGTGCGCCACAGTCAGACCGAAGCGATTCCCGAGTGCCCACAGGGCCAGATGAAGCTCTGGGACGGATACTCGTTCCTCTACATGGAAGGCAACGAGAAGGCGCACAACCAGGACCTCGGCCACGCCGGTTCGTGTCTTACGCGCTTCTCGACGCTTCCGTTCATGTTCTGCGACATCAACAACGTCTGCAACTACGCGAACCGCAACGACAAGAGCTACTGGCTGTCGACCAGCGCGCCGATCCCGATGATGCCTGTCGAGCAGTCACAGATCGAACCCTACATCTCGCGCTGCGCCGTCTGCGAAGCGCCCAGCAACGTCCTCGCCGTCCACTCGCAGACCATCCAGATCCCCAACTGCCCCAACGGCTGGAACTCGCTCTGGATCGGCTACTCGTTCGCCATGCACACCGCCGCCGGCGCCGAAGGAGGCGGTCAGTCGCTGAGCTCCCCGGGCTCCTGTCTCGAGGACTTCCGCGCCACTCCCTTCATCGAGTGCAACGGAGCGCGCGGATCCTGCATGTACTTCGCGAACCAGTTCTCCTTCTGGCTCGCCACCGTCGAGGACCACCAGCAGTTCACGGTGAGTCCCGCCTTCCAGCGCTCTCCCCACGCTAATCTCCGTTTTCAGAGCCCCGAAGGCGACACGCTCAAGTCAGGCAATCTGCGAACGCGCGTCTCGCGTTGTCAAGTGTGCATCCGCGCCGCTGCCGACCCTCGCGGTTAAACTGCCATCCGCCTGCTCTAATCCCACATCTATTCAAAGGTCTCCACTTACTGCCCCCGATAGCTTTACCGTCCCTGTTAACGTTGTAACTGCCATTCTATGACCTGCTCCCATCGTTATAATTATCGTTCTATGACCAAGTGAAAAACGAAATAAAATGACTAAATATGAGTTTTTGCGTCCTTTCGGTACAGAGGAGTTTATTGCTGCATTCTAAGGTACTGCAGTGAATGCGAACGTTGACCCAAGTTACTATGGACTACGGTATGGAAAGGGAAAAGTCAAAGTATTTACAAACAAACAACGAATCACAGCGTCGTCAACACTGACCGTTCTCGTCGCTGTATCTGAACGTCTGATACTTCTTGTACTGCTCGAACTGCAGCTTCCAGTCCGTGATGTAGTCGTTCTCCCAGCGGTCCATTTGCTGCTTCCATCGGATGAACGTTTCACCGACATCCGCTGAAACGAGTCACAACTCAGTTGTTTCGTGGTGGGACGTAAATCACAGAAACAAACAAATTGACTTTTACTGTGCAAACTACGGTAGACGAAGAGCGAAACTCACCTGCAGCCGACATGATGTTTGGGAGAAGCGCCTTCCAGAAGGAGCACTGTTTCCTCCTCGGTCCCGTGCCGATTCTCTTCGCACCTTTCGCGTAATCGGATTCCACAGTGAGATTCATGTACTCCATGGAGGCGCCGTTGTAGATCGGCCAAATGTCGGGTGTGTACGTGCCATCCGGGTTCTTGTTTGGGTCTCTGAAAGGCGGAATCAGAGTGAGGCGGCGGCGTCCAATCAACGCACCCTGTGCGCGCAAAGTTCGCCCAATAGCGCATGAAACGACTGGCGAGTTCCTGCTCCTCCTCGGTGTATTTATACTTTTTGGTGTTGTAGGGCTCGCCGAAGATGAAGTTGATCTCGTAGCCATGCAGGACGCCCATCCACGCAGGCCACGTTTGCTGCGTGGCGCGGTGCGTGAAGTAGTAATAGTAGGTCTCGCCGCCGTGCAGCGAGTGCGCCAACGCGAGTTCGTTCACGTTGCAGGTGAATTGCATGTCGCCGAGCATCTTGTCCATGCTGTCGATCCAGTCGTGCGGCTTCACCGGCAGCTCCGAGGGCTCGTACTCGTGGATGATGGACGCGAGCGCCAACGACGACTTCAGCATCTGCCGCGGGAGCAGATTCGAGATGCTCTGCAGCCACGTTTCCCGGTCGGTGATGAATTCCTTCTTTTTGAAGAATTCATTCGGCGGGAAGACGTCCTGCAAACGATGTTGGAGGGGAAGAGGCGAAAGATGCGAGAGTACCGCGAGTTGGTAGACGATGAAGTAGATCGCTTCGTCGAGATTCGATCCGGCGAGCAACTGAGTTGTCTTGAAGTGACCCTGTTTCAGGGAAGTCGAAGCTTGTTCGGTGAGGAAGTCGCCGTCGATGACGGGAACCCAGGGAAAGTCCGCGAACTCCATCACCGGCGCCCACTCTGAGTCTCTGAATTGCGGAGATTGAAGGAGGCGGAAGATGCGGCGATTGACTACCGTATACTCTCGGCACTCGCGTTCAAGAGGCAGTCGAGGACGCGATCCATGTTCCATCCCTCGGGGTCTTTGATGCTCATGTTCCCGCAGCGCATGTGCTCGTAGAGGGCCACGGGACGACTCAGCGCCACCTTCCGACTGTCGATCGCCCAGGGCGAAGTTGCGCTTCCGCTCTGCACGATCGCCCTATGGAAGTACGGCGCACTCTTCGCGCTCAGCATGTGCATTGACACCGAAGCGGCACCCGCGCTCTCTCCGAACAGCGTGACGAGATTCGGATCGCCTCCGAAGAGGTCGATGTTCTTGTGGACCCATTTGATGGCCATCAGTTGGTCCCAGAGACCCATATTGCCGGGCGCCTCCTCCCTCGCCATGTAGAGGAATCCAAAGACCGAAACGCGGTAGTTCATCGACACGATGATGACGTTCTCTTCGCTCGCCAGAATCTTCCCGTCGTAGACGTCCAGGGTGGAGCAGCCGCTCCAGAAGCCGCCACCGTACACCCACACCATCACGGCGAGGCGTTTCGTGGGGTCCAATCTCCCAGGAACGTAGACGTTCAGATAGAGACAATCTTCCGAGGAGGGAACGTTCGTGTTCCACATCGTCGCGCCTTCGAAGTCGCCGAAATACGTGTCGAGACTCTGAAAGTGCCGCTTGCGTCACACAGCGCCACCGAATCCCCACCTGCACGCATGATTTTGGAGGAATGGTCGCGTTGAAGGGATGCCGCCACGGCTGCTTCGGTCGCGGCTTCCGGAATCGGAGTTTGCCGACAGGAGGCTCCGCAAATGGAATGCCGAGGAACTGCGAGATCAGTTTGCCGTTCTGGCTGTAGACGTTTTCGCCAACCAGCGGAGATCCATCGTGTAAAGTGACGAGAACATCGCCGAGGATCGGCTGAAACCTCTCGATTACTCTTTGTTCTGCGCGACTCATCAGCGCCACTCTCCCCCTCTCCACTCAGCGCTCTTCGCTCTCAGATCATTCTGTTTGGCCACCTCTGTTTAATATCCGCGGGCGCTTTTTGATTTTCTTTTTTGCGTCTCGCCGCTTGCAAATCCGTCTTCACGACACTTCATAAATTGCCGTTCGTACATCGCTGCCCTCCGGTTATCCTTTCCCACTCCCCACGGTGCTTCCCTTCGGCATCGTAATCGCGCGGCTGTTCTCCGCTTCATTCTAATCGACAAATGTTTATTCGCGCCGAGCACCACCAACGTCCTCAAACTGTCATAAAGCGCGCCTCCGAGATCACTTTGCCGTCGTCTTGCGACGCCGAATCGTCATAATCGGCGATGCGGGCGCCCTTCACCCTGCCGCCAGGGCGAGTTTTGTCCTGCGGTGCCCGAAGACGCGCAGACGATCGAAAATGAACATTTACCTTCTGCGATCAGAGATTGATGTTTTACGCGACCGCATCCGCTGATTACTCATTTGTCAAAAGGCCAATTTGTGAACGCAGCGGACAAGAACTCACCTGAACGAGCAGGAGGTGGACGCCGATCCAGATGGCTAGATTCATGGTTTCCCGCAACGTTCAGATCATAGCTGCACGCGTACTGCAGACCAATTCACTTAAAGCGGAGAAGTGATGACCGTAGCAGAGATGCGCGAACGCAAAAAAATGCAGAAGACGAATGGCGACCGAAAGTAGAGAAAACAGGTTTGAAGTGTTAATTGGAGGTGACAGCCGAGGCGCTCGGGAGACAATGCGAAGCAAAACAGCGCGTCTGGAAGCCGAAGCGCGAAACTTTCGATCTCCGAAAGCGTAAACGACGACGACGGCGTGAGGGACCAGTTGGGCAAAAAGCGGCGCCGGTCGATTCCTCAGGAGTCGAGCGCCGAGGATTCGATCAATCGATGGCGGACGGGTGAGGGGACTTGTTACGGAAGGAGGAGCGATCCCGGGGAGGAAGTGATCATTTGGACGTGGAAATGACGGCTCCTCGAGGCCCGAGGACGCGACGGAACGATGAGAAAGGGAGATCCAGCGGTGATCGGTTTCCCAGCCAGCGACAAGAGCGATTGATCTGGTTCTGGAGGAAAGCAGAGAGGCAGAGAGAGACAGATCACTCGGGCCGCGGATCAGGAGAGAGAGCGAGGGGAGAAGGGTTTGGAGGTGAAGAAACGCGCGATTGTAAAAACGAAGCGAAAGAAGCGCCGAAGAAACCGGCGAGAAGGAAAAAAGAGGCGAAGTCAGGTGTTTGGAGTCGTCGGTCTCCAGACGGCGGAGACAACAGACGCGCTTGTTCCGGCAGCTCATCTTGTAGCGACTCATCATCGTCTGCCCGGCAACATCATAACACAACTACCGTAGCCCGAGCACAGATCAACCGTATATTCACCTTGAGGGCCAGTTTGGCAAGATTTGTTCGCACCCAAGTTTGCAGCAAGTGAACTGAAGTCGAGATTACTGTATTGCTTTAGGCGAGCGATGCGCATCGCTTCGATAAATGGATTTACAGGCAGTTCATTGTCGTGTATTGTTGATCTGTGCTCCGGCTTGGATTGCCTGACAACTCGGTGTTGGTGTACGGTTGGAGAGCGGCAAATCGAATCCTCAAGGCTAAAGATCTCGGAGTTCGCGTCGTTGTGGACACAGAATCCTCGTGGACTTTACTCTGTGCACGTATTGAAACACGGCTTCTGCTTCCAGATTTCCTTCTCCATTCTTGCCATGACCACAGTACCCCCCGACCACAACGACTCCGAAGATGACTACGAGTTGGACGAGAAGGACTTCCTCGACACCTCCGCCGATCACAACTGCAATGACAACGATGAAGACTCGAATCATCCCGTTCGGAAGTTCCGACCGCGTCGTCGGACGACCACGGAGATTGAGAGAATCCACTATCGCTTTGTGAATGAGCGCGTCGTGAACGACATCACTTTGGAAGTGCTCTACAAGCCGCACACACTTACGGTCTTGGCTCTTTTGTTCACTTTTCTTATTTACACCGCATTTACCAGGTAATCTACACGCGTCCTTAGTTCCTATTTTCAACATTTGCTTTTAGCGACGAAACAGTCACTTCTGGAAATGTATATGTGGGACTGAAGGCTGCAATTGCTCTGTTTCTGGTAATCTCCGCATTAGCTTTCCCGAACGGCCCCTTTATTCGGCCGCATCCCATCTTTTGGAGGATCGCGTTCGGTCTCAGCATTTTGTACGTTCTTTTGCTGCAGTTCACTTTGTTCCAAAGCTTCGACGACGTGAAGTCGGCGCTGCGTTGGCTAGATCCTGAGAGGTTAAACAAGGATACACTGGTAGAGAAGGTATGTTGCTTTGTTTGATATTAACGATAGTAACAAAGCGTTTTTTGCAGGAATATGCGGTAAATTGCTCTGACGTGAGTTTAGAACGAATTTGGTCGCATATGGACATTTTTGCTGTTGGCCACTTTATGGGATGGACTATGAAATCAATGCTCATCCGTCACTCAATTATCTGCTGGTTCATTAGCATAGCTTGGGAAATTACCGAGGTTGTCTTTACTCACATTCTTCCCAACTTTGAGGAATGTTGGTGGGATGCCATCTTCTTGGATGTGCTTTTGTGCAACGGCATCGGTATATTATTTGGTCTTCAAATCTGCAAATGGGTGCAGATGCGCCAGTTCAGATGGGAAAGTATCAAGTAAGTAGTGCAATCGTGCTGTTGTACATCGTTCTTTGACTTCAGAAACATCAGAACGGCTCGTGGTAAATTCAAGAGGGCGGTTCTTCAGTTTACTCCCGAAAGTTGGACTGGACACGATTGGTTCAATAACTACGCGATTAGGCGTGCTTTTGCACTGTACGCCTTTGTAATGATTTGGCTGGTCAGCGAACTGAACACTTTCTTCCTGAAGCACATTTTCGCCGTGGACACTTCTCATCCTTTCGTCTTTTGGCGAATCATTTTGGTCGGCCTGATCTCTGCTCCTTCTATTCGCCAGTATTACCTCTACGCAACCGATCCTAAAATCAAACGTCTTGGAATGCAGTGCTGGGTGTACTTGGCTGTTTGTGGTCTCGAAGCTGCGATATGCGTCAAGTTTGGACGACAACAGCTGCCCTCCTTGCAAGTGACCTTGATTGCTGCATGGATCTTTTTCCTTGTAAGTTATCCTCTTCAACCTTTGATTCAGTTTCTCGTTTAGGCTGTTGGAACGTCGTTTTGTGTGTGGCTCTCTGTTTGGTGGGTTCGTCAGTTTAAAGAAGTTAAAGAAGTTTTTGTTGGCGGCGAAACCCACGAGTGTTACTTGGATTCCAGTCACGAAAATCTCGGTGCTATTTCGGATGACGTCCGCAAGCGCAGACGCCGCCTTCAGATATCTGATTCCGACTATTATTAAGTCGAGTCCAAGCGGTTTAGCTTATTCTGCCAAATCAACAATTCCGAGTGTACATAGTCATCGCCTAATGGTCGTTATCTCGTAGTCCTCTATTTAGTTTGTTCTTGTTTGTTAGCTTAGCGTTACTTGCCTATTAGGAGCTCTCAACCCTAACCGAATCTCGAATATTGTTGTGCCAGATTTCTATTTTTTAATAAATCTGTTTTGTTGCGTTCTTTCATGCTTTCCTCCTCTGAGTTGGTCCTCAATTGATATTTGAATGACCACTCTATCTACCACACATATAGGTTACGAACGCTTTTGTAGGTGAACAGCGGGTGATGATTTCTCGTCGATTGTACAGTTCGCTCTCTGATGTGCGAGTTCGCTTTGCTCCGAGTCCAACGGGAAAACTCCATCTTGGAAGTCTCCGCACTGCTTTCTACAATTTCCTCTATGCACGGGCTGCACAGGGGCGATTTCTGCTGAGGATCGAGGATACCGACCAAACACGACTTGTTCCAGGGTGCGCGGAACAGTTCGAGAAAATTCTTGGCAAATTCGGATTGTCTCCGGATGAGAGTCCTCTGCGAGGAGGCGAGTTTGGACCCTACGAGCAATCGAAACGAGTTGCTATCTACAAGGATGGTGCAGCGCAGTTGGTGGATTCCGGTCATGCTTATCCTTGTTTCTGTTCTTCGAAGGTTCTTTTGTTATTTTGTGTGTTTTTCATCGAAAATGTCGTTTAGAGATTAGAACTATTGAGAAAATCGGCTGCAAGGATGAATGCGACTCCCGGGTATGACAATCTCTGTCGATCACTTGCACCGGAAGAAGCGAAGCGACGTGTGACTAGCGGAGAGCCTCACGTCATTCGCTTTAAACTGCACAATGAAAACGTCGATTTTCAGGTTTTCAAAGAATCTCGTGAAAGTTTGCAAAGATCTCTTTCAGGACATCGTTTACGGCACAGTTAGTCAGCTCGTTGACGAAGGTGACTTTGTTATTGTGAAGTCAGATGGCTTTCCCACTTACCACTTCGCCAACGTTGTCGACGACAGTGCGATGAAGATCTCGCATGTGATTCGAGGAATGGAGTGGATATCGTCAACTCCTAAGCACATTCAACTTTACCGGTATATTCCGTGTACTAGAAGGCGCAATACCATGCTAACGCTAGTTTAGAGCATTTGGTAAGAAAACACCCACGTGGGTACATCTACCGCTCATAACCCGTGACGGAACGAAGAAACTTTCAAAGAGAGACGAAGATGCGTTTGTCGATTTCTACACAACAACTAAAGGTTATCTCGACATTGCGGTGCTGAATTTTCTCGTTCGGAATGGAAGTGGGATACGCGACTTTGACCCAACGCGTTTGTACCAGTTAGAAGAAATGATCGCAAAATTTGACGAAACCACTATAGGAAGAAGAAATTTCATGGTATTAAATTCGTGATAACAGAATCTTGAAAGCTCACTTTAGATGGATCAAGAAAGCCTCGAAGTTTATGGTCGACAAGCGTTCCGAAACGCGTCTTTCGAAACCCTTCTTCCCAAGATTCTCGAGCGAATTGAAGTTGATCTCCCAGGCGTGGATCCAGCTCTAAAGAGCACCGAATATATTCGGAAAGTGGTCGACTTTCTGCAGAGCAATGAAGAAACATTCTCCTCTCTCTCAAGGTTGACCACTGGCGATTTCCAGTTTTTCTTCTCGATTCCAGCAACATCGGAAAAGCTGCTCGCGAAGTTCGACGCAACATTGGCACAAATGTTGTTGAAGGAACTGGTGGAAATGAACAACTGGGATCTATCGGCACTGAAGTCGTTGGCGAAGAGGAACAAACTCACTTACCCGAAACTGTTTATGCTTATTCGACTATCGATCATCGACAGTTCCAGCGGTCCTCCACTCGGCGAGTTGTTCGCATTTTTCGATCGCCGTGAATGTGAGAAGCGTTTCACGAACATGATCGAACTCATTGATCGTAGAAGCGGAGAATCTTTCGCGCAATAGGAGTTTTGATGGATCAATTTGTTGTTATGGATTTGCTCACAGAAGACCATTTGTTACGATAAATAAAATCGCGGATCGGGCTTCCTGGCGGTTTCAAACGCTCGCGGCTTCGTCCGTTCGCCGTTCGAAACCAGTTTCCGCGACCCAAAGAAGCGGCACAACAAAACAACCAGAGAGCTGTGTTTGGCAGCAAAACGTCGTGTGTGGCGTGGTGTGACGTGGTCTCCCGTACAGCGGCGGCTCGAGTACTTTCGCTTCCTACCCGCGAAAGGAAATCGCGCGAGCGGACAGACACGTGTGTCGTAGTCAATGTTGTTTGTCGCCGCGAATCCCGCGGAATTCCGCGATTCTCATTCGTATACTCAACCTCGGTTTCTCTTTCAGATTCCTCTGTTCGGCGACCTTCGCGTTTTTGTAGCTGATTTCGGAATGAACCTTCACCAGTCGAACTGAAAAATTCGCTTTACTCCTTTGGAAATCTCTTCTAATTCCTAAATGAGAAACTTTATGTTTTGTGCACTGGTGCTATGTTGGTTGACGACATTCGGCGTCGCTGAGTCAATCAACAAGGAGGAGCTGAGGTTTGTCCGAGGATTCACGACATAACGAGTTGGATTGAGTTTTCAGAGATGCAGCGAAGGAAATGTTCATGTACGGGTACAATGCTTATATGAAGAACGCATATCCGGCTGATGAGTTGATGCCCCTGAGTTGTAAAGGGCGCATTCGGGGCGTAACGCCCAGCAGAGGCGATGTCGACGATTCTCTTGGAAAGTGAGTCTTATTACTTGCCGCTTCAAAACCTAATTTCTGTTTAGTTTTTCTTTGACGCTTGTTGATGCGCTAGATACGTTGGTTGTAGTTGGCGAGTACGATGAATTCGAGAGGGCGGTGAAATTGGTCGTCGAAAACGTAAGGCAAGTGTTTTTTGTCAATGATATTTAACTCTCCATGCCCGAGTTTCCTTCAACTGCGAACATTTACTTTAGATTTGACAACGACATTGTCGTTTCAGTTTTTGAAACCAACATACGAATGGTTGGAGGGCTTATTGGAGGGCACATGATGGCTCTCGCTGTGAAGGCGAAGTTCCCCGAGCGACTGGTGTGGTACGACCATCAGCTTCTTGATATGGCGAAGGAACTGGCCGATCGGTTGCTGCCTGCCTTCAATACAACTAGTGGATTACCATATTCTCGAGTAAACTTAAAGCGCGGAATGCTTCCGTTGTTGAAGGAACAACGCGACACGTGCACCGCTTGTGGTGGAACGATGATCCTCGAGATGGCGGTGCTCAGTCGATTGACAGGAAATCCCATCTACGAAGAGAAGGCGCGCAAAGGAATGGACTTTTTGTGGGAAAGGCGGCACCGAGGTACCGATCTGATGGGTACAGTACTCAATGTCAACTCTGGTGATTGGGTTCGGAGAGGTATCTACTGAATTGTTGAGAAAAATGCTGACTTTGTTTTTTAGATAGCGGCATCGGAGCAGGGATCGACAGCTACTACGAGTACTGCCTGAAAGCCTACATATTGCTCGATGAAGAGCATTTTCTCGACAGATTCAATACTGTATGTTTCATCTCATTTACTTCAGTTCCAAACGCTGTTTCAGCATTATTCGGCTATTATGCGATACATAAACAAAGGACATTTCTTCTTTGACGTCCACATGCACAAACCAACCGTTAATTCGCGCAGTTTCATGGATGCACTTCTCGCATTCTGGCCCGGACTTCTCGTGCTCAAAGGAGATCTGCAACCGGCCATTGAAATGCACGAAATGCTGTATCAAGTAGTCAAGAAACACAAATTTCTACCTGAAGGTTTGTAGCCACTCGCAGGTTCACATCACACACAGTAACCGTCTTTCAGCGTTTACACACGACCTGCAAGTTCATTGGGCGCAACACCCGCTTCGCCCAGAGTTCATTGAAAGCACTTACTTGCTCTACAGGGCAACAAAGGATGAGCACTACTTGCAAGTGGCGAAGCAGGTGCTCGAAAGTCTCAATGAAAACGTTCGCGTTCCATGTGGCTTTGCTGGAGTCAAAGACGTTCGCTCGATGACTCACGAAGACCGAATGGACTCCTTCGTGCTCTCCGAAACGTTCAAATACCTCTACTTGATATTCGCAGAAAGCTCAGATTTGATATTCGATCCCGACAACTACGTTCTTTCAACGGAGGCGCATTTCCTACCGCTCAATTTGGTTGCTTCTCCAGAGAAAGTAAGCCCACAAATTTCCATTTTTCTGCTATTTTTACCTTCAGTTGCCACGGCGCCTCTTTATTGAACCGGAGCATCTGATTGACGAAAACAGAAATCGTCAGTTCCAGTCAGCTTGTCCCGTCTTCCCTCCCAATGACGTGTTACGATCTCCTGATCAACTGAATGCATACGGTAGCACAATTCGCAGTCGTGTGCAGACGAATCTAGGATACATCACGAAAAACACTGAATGCTCAGCGAACTCGTATGTTTTTGATTCCACATGGTTCTCAATGGATTTTGGAATTCAGAAATGACCGCCTGCGTGCTTGGGCTTTTAGCGCTTCAAACAGCGACCACATCAATCATCTGAATAAGATGGGAATCGAACTACAGCAAAAAGATGGACTCGTGTATCTGCGTTACGATGAGAAATCCGTAAGTGGCTTTTGTTGCTAAACGAAGAGTGCTGTAACAGTTTACCCGTTCTATCCATGCTTTACCGATTTCGGGGTCGTCGTCTTTCTTCTGTCGATCGAAATTACTTCTCAGCAGCTTCTGCTAACCCTGGAATTTTCAGAAAGACGACGACCCTGCAAGCACATCCTGCATGTTGGACACGGATTCCTCGTCGAGGGGATTAGGTTCCTCGCTGCTGTCCGATCTGAATTCGTCGCATAACGCACTTTCGCAAATGATTTCGCTGCTTCTCATGATCATGCTTCTGTGGATGTTTGTCATGTTTTCCACTTTTGTTCTCATTACTCTGGCCGCGATTCTGCGTCGATTGTTAAATCGAAGAAGAAAGCGAGAAGAAAATGAGCGACAAAACAACGAACAATCGGAAAATGACGATGACAAGAAGAATGACTAGTCGAACGGTGCCTTTCGCTCCATCCATCTTTGCTACCTTTTCCTCCGCACTCCCCCAGTAACGGGTTCATTCGAACAACGATGATTGTTCATTCCAAGTTGTGCATAATTGTTTTGAATCGCTGAGAACGCAGATTCAGTTACAAATATAGATAATCTGTACGCATCGGTAAACACAAACAAACAAAGCCCGAAAACCCATAGCAAAGGCTGCATGATATGGAGGAAATCTCTTGATCACGGAGGTTGCAATGATATTCTTTAGGCTGAATCCGAAGTTTACGCAAAGGCAGGAATATTGTTTATGCACGAATTCCATGAGCTCGTGACGTCCCAGGAGAAATGTAAGAAAGTACCGACGAATTGAAGCAACTCATTATTCGTATTCAGCAAAGCAGCAACCGAAACGAATAGTTCAGGTAATTTCGGAGCCCTTTTATGGATCTCTCTACTTCTCAGCAGCTCCTGCCAACTTTGGAACGGATTTAGCCTACAGCAATGTATGTTGACGCTGAGTTCAATGTATGTTCATGCTATGCTTTCGATATCCAGGTGGACGGAGAAATGGTTCTTGCCATGCCGTTCGATGCTTGCAAGCCGCTTACCAATGGCGATGAAGTAAAAGGAAGGGTTGCGGTCGTAGTACGCTCAGGTTGCATGTTCCAAGAAAAGGCAAAACATGCACAAGAAAAAGGCGCGATTGCTGTAATCGTGTTAGGTAATTGACCTAGTCGAAGGACGTTGCTGAACTCAAGTTTAGATAACAACCTTGGCTCCACATTTGAACCATTTTTCGCAATGTCTGGGGAAGAGAATCAAGAACCATCAGACATCGCAGTTCCTGTTGTACTTTTATTTAACGTCGATGGTCAAAAGTTAATTGGCGAATTGAAGAAAGTCGGCGAACTAAGGCTGAGGGTTGCTGAATTGGTCGGGAATCCAGGTAATACAATCGCCAAAAGTGGGGAATTAATTGATCCTATTTACTATTTAGCTTACTATTTTAACGCTTTTTTGCGCAATCCGAAAAAGTTGAAACAATTTGTCAAGCATTCCGTTGCCTTGGCTCTTCTCCAGAATCCTATCTACGTTGACTTTGATTCGAGAGAAATTCAATTCAACTTTCACTTTGGAACAATCAATGCTGATAGCGACGCCGAAGAGAAACAGCGGGTTGGTTTATATAACACATTCCAGGATATCGATGATTCATACTTTTTCTTCAGATTGTAGAGGAAAACGTAGAAAATCTTGCTGAATCCTTGAAGATCTCAAAGACTGCTGATCGAGACTTTGTGCTTAATGTAGCTCGAACACTCGCCTATGGTGAACTCGGATTCGGTGTCACCGCGTCGGAGCAGCAGCTGCTAAGGCTGGCCAGATTGCTCCCCGAGATGAGTACAATTGAAGGCACGAAAGTGCAGAATCCTGTTGTCACCGTTAAATGCTCAATCGACGATTCGTCCCAAAAGTGCAATCGCGTCTAGAATTCGTGCGTGTGGATCCTCCAACGAAGTGTCACTTTGTGATGTGGCAGCTTCTCGACAGCCTCGACAGAAGATGGAGTTACTTTTGTTGATGATGTCCAGATAGGTTAATAAATATGAATTTATGTATAAATAAAGTCGAAATCACTCATAAGTGGCGACGACAATATGAGATTCGGCGCGCGGAAGCCACTGACTTGCAATTCCAACCTTGCAGAGTTGCGGATTTTCGAAACAGTGTTGGTCCCAACAACGCATTTCTTCGTTCCACGCGTCTGCTATTTGCTCAGAGATATTTCCCATGAAAACATTCATGTGAGAGTCTCTTTCTCTGGAACAAGCCTGATTCGTGCTTCCACATTGAAAAACTCACCTGAATTGGTTGTCCAAAACGATCTGAGCCGCCCACTGTTTCGCAACACGCGAAAGTCGATCGTCTTTGAGGAATTCTTGCACTCCGTTCGCAATTCGAAACGAGTTCATCCGATTCACCACCGAATCGAGATTTGCGTCCGCGCCTCCAAAAACCGTGGATCGAGAAGGAGACCTGACGAGCTGCGAGTCACGCACTACCGTACCCGTGGACCACTCATCTCCATAAAGGGTGGAGTTCCCGTAGGTGCGAAGTCCTGGAATTGTGGTGAAAACAGGCGATCGATCGGCGAACGATCGATGACGCGATTTCGCCGCGGGGAAATCGATCTTGCGGACTGAGAAGTAAGTCAGATCGCCTGCGCAGTAATCGGCGATCGGATTGTGTTGTGTGCTGTGGCGTTCATTGAAATCGCCGGAGCCAAACAGAATCCCCCTAATGTCAAGGCTGCGCGCTGATTCGGTGTTTCGCAGCGTTTCTATTTGCGGATTACGATCTGCCCACCACACACGTGGATTAGTCATGTAATCTCGCTCTGTATTTGACTTTCGTCACTCAAAAGAATTCTTCTCGCGTCATTCTTTCGCCACGCGTTTCGTCGAAATTCTCGCTCGAAGATGCGAAGAGAGTAACCGCAGAAATCACTCACCGACGTGTTCGGTCGCGCGACTTGGCGGACGCGAGAGGATCGGCGGAGATTCCGATCGCTGACTTCCTTCGGCGAAATCCTCGCAAATTCTGATGTGCGACGGCGACGCGCGGGGTTTCTTTGATGGTTCGAGTTCGGAGCGCGGCGGATCTCCGAAGTAAACTGTTTTCTGCGCGATTTTGATGAATTCGAGGGAAGCGAAGGGGAGTTACCGTAGTCGTGACGGAGAGGAGTCGCCCCTCGGGCGTCTTGTGCTCGATCCGCTTCAAGACAACCGTCTTGCGCGAAGCCATTGAGGAGAAATGAATCAGAAGCGCGCACGCGCGGCGTTTACGGGTGATTCGTTTGTCATCCTTTCACTCTCCCCTCCTGAGTCATGTCATTTCAGCGAAACGATGGATACGACTGCGACGGAGCGACTGCGTGTGTTCCTTCGGGTAAACGACGTCGTAAACCGCCGAATACACGAAAGAAACTCTTTTAGGAGCCGAAGAAGGTGCAATGGACAACCACACGGCGGGACCACACACATCGGCTGACGAGTTTCGAACTGGGAAGCGATGGAGGATTCGCCGTGTTTGGCGACGAAAATGGCGGCGCCTTCGTGAGGAATCTGGAGTGAGTGTTTCGCCATAATTCGAGAGGAGCAAGTGTGATCTTTGCAGCACCGACGAACTCACTCCGGTCACGACGCGAAAAGCGAGGAAAATCTCGGGAGTCGCGCTGAATCCTTCGAGCGAGATGGTCGTCGTCTGCGACAACTCACCGACGCTGTCGATCGCTTCTTTTCGGAAAGGTGCCACACATTCTTCTATTCTACCGTAATCTGCGTTTTAGAGCTCTGCGAAGTGAAACAAACATTCAGCGAGGCGGTTCGTTGCGCCGTTTTCATCGAAGATGCAGCGAATCGTCAGAATCTTCTTCTCAGCGGTGGAATCCGTCGCGTTTTCCTTTCCGACTGCGCCACGGGGACTCTGATCTCCCACTTCGACGGCCACAAAGGTGATTTCACCGTGTTTTGTTCTGCTAGTCGTTCTTTAGGCGGTGTAACAGCCATACGGTCGTGGGGAGGATGTTTGTTCTTGAACACTTCGTCCGGTGATCGTTCCGTCCGTCTTTGGGACATTCGAACTCCTCGGGAACCGGTGAGGGAGTTCCCTCCTGTATCGCGTGAATCTCCGCTCAACGGACTCGCCGTTGGCTCGGCCGGTCGTCTCCTAGCAAGGATCGACGGTTCTAGGATTCTGCTGCACGACATCCTCTCGGGAAAGCAACTCGCGAATTATGACGCGCCATCGACATCCCCTAAATCGATTCAATTCTACCCTGATTCTCTCAATCTTGTCGTTGCGAAGCCTAAAGAGTGAGCGCCATTCGCATAGATCTCAGTTATCTTCGTCGGATTTCAGCATCTCGATTATGGACCTACAGTACTCCAAACCGCCAACAAGACGGATTCCCATTAGAGATCTCGACACGCCGCGTTTGCTTCGGTAAGTTACTGCATCCCTTCACTAACTGACCACCGCTTTCAGCTGGAGTCCATCGACGGCCAATCTGCTTTTCGTTGACGGTGCATCACTGTGCGAAGCGTCGCTGACGAGCGTCGATAGCGCCGATGTGTAGGGCGAATCGGCTTCTTATCTCTCACGTCCACCGCGTTACGTGCGTGCCGAAGTCTCACGTCCACGTCGAAAGTTCAAAGACGACCGATAACTCCGTTTTATCAAAAATCAGCAGAGAAGCGCAGCTCCGTGAGATGACGCGAGTGATTCGACATGCCTCGCTGTGTACACTTTGTGATTGCAAAACGGAATCGCGCAATGGCGGATTCAAACGAATTCTTCGCTTTTCGCAATAAAACGAGATTCACACGAGGAATTCCTCACTTTATGATTGATCACACGTGAATCTTCCGACCACACGCGTCGATCGATCAGAAGTGATTGACAACGCGTCATGGCAACGAGGGGATTCATGCAAATGCGCTCCCGCTCGTCGTTTGCCAACGGAGCGTCTCGACAGGCGGCGAATTCTGTTGTCACGAGCAACGTCACTTCGAGTTTTGCGCGCTTTTTGAAGTTCAGAACTGGAAACGATGCACTGCGACGTGGCGCGCTCCAGACGCGTCAAATGCACTTTTTGCAGATCAGAGACTGTTGGGGATTCACTTCGGTCGATCCGCTCCTCTCAGCCGCACTACTCGATTTTCGCCTCGATCGTGGTCGGTCAGTTTGCTTCGTTTTCCCTTTGTCGCGCTACTTTTGCTGCGCTACGTGCCGTCGACCGATCAAAGTCGACCTTCGGGCGATGGCGACGTGCGGCCCGTCGTCGCTTGGCCACCGACCGATAAGCGACTGCGTGATAAGCGATCTCTGCAATTCGCTCAAGAGGCCGGAGATGCAGAGGAACACGGAAGCGAAGGCGTTGCTGCGAGATTTAAATATTTATTCGAGGGTCGCACGCGCACTGCACTTCCGCAAATTCTCTGACGTCATCGCAATTCACTCTGACAGCGCAAGGCGACAATCTGAGTGATTTCTGAATCTCGTGATTTTAGAGAACTGACGAACAACTGACTGAACATGCAAACGGCTGTGAAGAACGGAGAAGTCGACGAGTGTCCCTACGACCTTTCCGGCCAACGAACGGTCTTCGAAGGAAAATGGCTCATCACCAAGGAGGTCGACTTTCGCAATCGCCGAAACGGAGAATCTGGGGTACGGTTTGCGTGCGTTGCTTGCATTCTGTGACAACGCGTTTCCAGGTGTGGCAGAGTGCGCATCGACCAAATCGCACATCGAAGGCTGAAGTTCAGGGCGTCGACATCATCGCTACCCTGAATCGCGCCGGCAAGAAGTACTTCATTCTTGTGAAGCAGTTTCGAATTCCGGTGAACGCGTGGTGTCTTGAATTTCCTGCCGGTCAGTTGTGTCATCTTTAGCGGAGCATTGTTCCATCACGCTTTCAGGACTGATCGATCCGGACGAAACTGCGGAGAATGCAGCTATTCGCGAATTAAAGGAAGAAACCGGGTACGTCTCTGCACGTCTAGTCGAGCGCACCAACGGAATCCAACCGCTTGATCCCGGTAACGCTGGAACGGTTGATCGATATTTAACGTTGGTTATTGTGCTTTAGGTCTCAGCGATGATTCGTGCAATTTCGTAATGCTGGAGGTTGACGGAGATTCGCCTGAGAACGCGCATCCGAAGCAGACGCTCGACGCCGCCGAGTCCATTGAGGTCGTCCTCGTGGAGTGCGACAAGCTGCTCCAGTTCGTGCGGGCGAATGAACGGAAACTACAAGTGGGGCGACTCGTTCATTTTGAATATTGATTCCTTCATATTTTAGGTGGAGGCGATGCTGTACAGTTTTGCGATCGGCTATGCGATGAGTCGAGCGACGGGCCCCGAACTGCTGAACGGAGTGTTGAAAAGTGAATGAGTGATGTGATAAATAAATAACTGCCGAGTGCGTACGGATAAACGAGTCGTATATTGGAAAACTCGATCTCAGGTGCGCATGTTTTCGTTACAAAGTTCACAAATCGATGATCTCTTTGGGCGACAAAGGATCATGACGTGGTTGGAGCGTTCTCTGTCTCCACTGCAAACGAGTCAAAGTGCAGGTTGAATCTATAAAAAGATTTATTTCCTTTTCGGGTCTCTGATGTGTTGTCGTGGCGTTGAAAAGTTGTGATTTTTCGGATTTTATTTGTGTTACTTTATTATTTTTGCTAAATACGTTAAGCGATTTCGATCCACACAACAAACGCGGAAACGCGGACACTTTGGAGAATCGTCAACGAGTACCCATAGTGCCAAGGGGAAGGAGTGAGTGCCGGAAACGGGAATCTGTGTGCACAGAATGGAATATGCGGGAGATATGTACATTCGATATACAGAGAGGAGACTAACAAGTGACCACGAGATGCTTCCTAGGCGAAGAGGTGATTGAGACTCGATATTGTGGTGGGAGCACTGAGCAGAAGAGGATGCGAAACGACCGGACTGAATACGGTAGTTGGGGCGTACAGCAGGTGTTCGCGTTTCGAGAGACTAGGCGACACCGAGATGGGGCTCGGCTCGGGTGAGATCACCGTTTGTGGTGAAGTGCAGGGGACCAGAGCGGGTCTCTGGTCAGCGGAGGATACGGTAGTGGGAATGTTGTTGCTGGGAGGATCGGAGAGACCGAAGAGGGGGCCGAGGAGCGGATTCTCGGAGATGGACTGAGCGACAGAGAAGAGAGAGGGGATGAGCATCAGAAGGTTGGAGAGTCTGACGGAGGCGTCTGCGGCGGTCTGACTCTGCGACAAGTAGGTGAAGAGGGCGCGCGAGAAGGCGTCGCGAGACTCGCGGAGTCGATCTCTGGTGGGAATCGAGAGACCGGAGACGTCGGGAGTGAGGAGGACGAACGCTTTCAGACAAGAGAACTCTGCCTGCAAGAATGGCGTTGATTAGGAGGGTACGGAGAGGACGGAGGTTACCTGCTCGAGTTGGATTCGGCGGAGCGGAGAGAGGAGCTCGTCGAAGATGCGAGTGACGATGTTGACGGCGTCGGAGTTGTAGAGTGACGTGAGCGAGAGGTAAGTGTCGTTGGGGAGCACGATGTGCGCCGAAGTCATCGACCGTTGCAGCGTGTTGAGGAGCCCAAATGCGGCGGACGTGTGCTTCAGGAGGAGCACTTTGTCGTTGAAGGAAAGCTCCGGGAGGGGCGAGAGGAGATTCGCCCAATTGATCATCGTGTTGATCGACCTCTGACGCGCACTCTGCTTCTCGAAGTCCGAATCGCCGCCATAGAGGATCGCCGACATACTCTGGTCACCGTGAAGGCGCAACTCGATGTCCAACAGCATGTCGACCATTTTCTTGGAGTCGGCGAGCGAGTTGGCGACGCCGTGACTCCCCGGAAGTGAGTCATCGCTGTCGCTGGTGCCGTCGGAACACGAGTTCGGGTTCGTGGCTGCAGAGCCGGGCGACTGGAGGTGCGAAGGGAGGCTGCGTTTCCGGCTGCGCTTCGTGCTTCCGATTCGGTCGCGTTCGTTCTGGATCGCTTCGGGACGCATTCCGTCGGCGAGGCACTTCTGGAACCGACAGTAGCGACATGCGTTACGATGGTCTTTGTCGATGTTGCACTGCTTGTTGAAGCGGCAGGTGTACTGAAGATTCTGCCACACACTTCTGCGGAAGAATCCTTTGCACCCGTTGCAGGCGACGGCGCCGTAGTGCTTTCCTACAACAAGAGAGTTGATCTCCAAAGTTCACTCTCAGCGAACTTACCGATCGCTTTGTCGCCACACACCACGCAAAAGTCGAGGGTTACGGTAGTTGCTGCCGTAGAAGGCTCTACTACATGAGTGCGTTGTTCAAACATTTCGTTTCGAGATCCTTTGCGAAGGACTTCTGAGGGTGAAGAGAGCGGTTTGCAAGAGCGGAACCTCGGGAGAACGGGAATCTGAAAGCGGCACGCACTACTTTAGGGGTGCACGGTTGACTGATAAGACGACGCACGCACTCGCGCACAGTTCACGTAGGCGCCTAAGACGGCGGCCCGGGGATTAGAAGCTCGCACGGCGTTAGAGTTCCCTTCGAAGGCAGTGGGAAGAGAAAGCGGAGAGAGGCCGACGCTCACGGAGAGTCGAGCAACGGACGACTGCCGCTGCGAGCGAAAGACACGCGAATCGGGGGCTGAGCGATCGACAGATCATCGTTCAGTTCAGCGTTGACTACGTCACGGTTTCTGGTCGAAGCGAACTGGTTGCGACCGGCGGGCGGAGATATTGCGCGACGTCAGGAGTGCACGAGAGAGGCGCGAGTGTCGACGATCTTTGAATGACAGACGCTGATCTTTGCAATACAACAAACGGCGGTGGAAGGGACGCGCATGCAGCGGAGGACGTGACCCGGGGCATGCCGGGGAAAGACCGACCGATTGTTCGCGTGCTGCTGCCACCTCGGGCAACGCAAAACGTGCGCTGAGCGCGTGCAATTGGCCGAAGAAGCCCGTCGCAGTGTAAAGATCAAAGTCGGATCAGCGCTGACTTAGCAAATGGGGGAAACAACGAAAAAGGAAACGCCGGGACGAATTTAGCGCAAACAGGAATTCGCCTGCACCTACAGTAATCCCTCCAAAGGCATCTGTGAGACGAACGCTGAGCGCACGTCATTGAGTCATCGGTGCAATCACCGAACCGCCGAAAATAAACGGGAAGAGAGGTCTCTGGAAGCGGCGGAGTCCTCTGGAATGTCCTCCGCCGCCCTTCTCTGTTTGCCCTCTCGCTCGCGCGATCTAAATCGGTCGTCGCAAAGGTGCGCAAACTTTCCGAAATCCGAAATAGAATCAGACTTTTGAAGATGAAATGACGCGAAAGAAAGAACAAAGCGGGCAGGACTCGCAGACGGATCCACGCTCAGACGGTGGAAAAGAGGCCAACGACTGACGCCGTGACATCATCGGTCGCCGTGTTTTCCGTCCGATCCGAAAACAGTAGAAAGGTGGCGTTCCTCCGATACAGTATAGTTTAAAGAGTACTGTAACGAGTGTATCAGGTCATAGATGAGGACGCCACTCGGCAACGCGCAAAAAAACAAAAAATATTTTCGGCGACAGCGGCGCCTGCGGCGACATTTGTTTATTCTTATTTTTGTTTCGAATGATTCGTCTCGAGTCGCGCGAATTGTTATGTCTGTCACGCTGTTTACCCGCTTATCCCCCTTAGGCCACATCCCGCCCTCCGCGTTCCCATTGCTCCCCTCCGGACACCTCGTTCCCTGATCTTCAAAGAGGTTTCGCAGAAACATGCATAACAACAACAAAACTGAATAAGCCATCCAGAGTGACATCATTGGGAAAGAGGGCATTCGTGTCGGGAGTTCTTAGATGTCAACTCCGATCCGCCCAGAAACCCTGCGATTCGCGTAGAAACTGAACCGAAGGTTCCAGATTTCAGATTCGAGTAGGCGGGACCTGTGGTGGCCGAATCTGACATTCCGGGCTACCGTAACTCAATACTGAGAGGGGAGGTTCAGAAGTAGTGGGCGAGGAGTGTTGCCGTCGGTTCCAGTCGGCAGGTAATTGCGAGCGAAAGAGGGGAAAGCAGAAAACAAACATGTCTAGACGGAGGGGAGGAGCGCGGACGCGCCATCTGCAGCGAAAATGACGATCTTCGGAGTCTCCAACCGGAGATCCGACTCAGCTGGGAGTTGGAGCGGAAGACGTGCGGGATCCCACCTCCGAGGCGTCTGTCGCGAGCCGAGTTCGAGCGGAAGAGCGCGCGTATTTTGCAGGAAAAAACAGATTCCGTGTGCGTCAATCGGACGACGGATGCATGCTGACGCTCCTTGAAAGCCAAAGATAGCACCGTCTGATTCAACGTGTGGAGTAGCGTGGAATGGTGGAGGACACCCACGAAGTGAGGACACAACACACAACGCGGAAGCACAATTTGCAGTGTGCTTCGATGAGGCCGGCCGAGGCGGGCCTGAGGGGCCAACCAAAATGCAGAAAAGCGCTGCAAGCAACGCGGAAGTGCGAGGAGAGGAGCGAAGGAACCAGCGCCCGTCACCCTCAGGCGTTTGCCCTCGCCGCATCCATTATGTATGCATACGAGAAGACGAGTGGAGGGCCGCAACACACTGGGAGACCCACGCGACGCTAAATATAAGTCGTGATTGGTCGGTCGACGAGGAAGCGGTGATCGCGGCGGACATCTGAGAAGCGAGGGAAGCAAATGTTGCGAGATCAAAAGATCGCCGGAGGGAGAGAAGGACGCGGAATCCGCTTCCCGGAATGCACTCGGAGGTCGCCATGTAAGGCGGTCGGTGCTCCGTGAGAATTCGAAAGAAGGTCTTTGATCTCCTCCTCGGTCTCTTGCATCGCCGTATCCGCGATAATGCGATCGCAGAAACGAGGAAGTAGCTGCAAATGGTCGTTGCGGGACTCGCGACGATTCAGGGAACAGGGTCCTTGGGGACCTCATGCAGCCGCAGCTGAATTCCCAACCAGCAAACAACTCCAGCTACAAAATTCTGATGCGAACGTGGAATATTAGAAGAAATATTACCGTCCGGGGTGTGAAACATCGATGCTGGTCTGCTTTGTTCGCTCCAGACAAACGTCGTCATCGTCTAGAATTCGGAGATCAAAAGCGCGCGACCACCTTTCGTGTTAAAAATAAACGAAAGTGTTTTTGCGAAATGTCGCCGTTTCTGAAGTCACGTCATCCCCCTGTGCTTCACTCGTCGGAGCGGGGACCCGCGGCGATCAGAGTTCTTCGGCCGGGCCGTCGACGCAAAAGGAAATTCGATAAACATTTACTCGATTCGCGCGCACTTCCTCCTCCAGAGAACAAATTTCGTTGCAAAGTTGCTTGCTTGCGTGTCAATTAATCGCTCATTCTTATACTGGACGCGTCGTCTTTCGCCGAAATTGCACTCGCCTAAAAGCTGCATCGTCCCTTCTTTGGTTTTTCGGTCACAGCCTCCCTCCCTCGAGGGGGCGTGTTCCGCTCGCGTGCAAAACGCGTTTGGATGCTGCTTTTTTGCACGCACCACGTTTCCAGAATCAATAATTTGGGGGAAATTTGGTCCGAAGTGACAACGCGGAAGTGCTCGCGAGGTTTGCTCGACCAAGCTAGAGAGAGACTCGAGGAACCAGCGGACTCTGCGGCCATCCGCACCTGTCCCCGAGGCCCGGAGAGCGAACTGCACGAGCTTTCGCTCAGTTGCGTGCTATTCTAGGAATTAGGACAGTGGACTCAGAGATGATGCCTTAATCCCGGAAATGTCATTCAATCAGGGCAGAATGATCGCGCACAGATTAGCTCCTCCGAAAATCCCCCGATAACTCCATAGTTCGTGCAGGATTCTAAATAAGCAGATTGGCTTGCATACTTTCTCCTCGTAACAAAATGGAGATTAACAACTGCAATCTTTGAGCACTCGCAAAATTGTTGATCAAAGAGCGAAGAATAAATAACTTTTACGACCCAAATGTTATATATCAGAACTTTATTTATAATTCCCAATCAAACGCCTGATAAGTGATAGGGTGACAAGGCCATCCCAGAATAGCACTTGCAGCGCCTCTGAATGTCAGCTTCTGCTGTATGTAGTGCAGCCGCCGAACAAAGATCACTTGGCATCGATGGATGGACGCGAATATGAGCGGTCAAGGGACTGGGAAAGGAAAATTATCACATGGTTATTACAAAACAAGAAATGATCAAAAAACAAGAAATCTAACCCGTTTTCAAGTGATTTACTTTCATTCTCCAACAATTTTGCGGTAGGCCGCAACTACATGCGGATAATACATTTCCCAGATGCGTTTGCCATACCACGCGTAGAAACTAAATGCCTGGATGAATAAGAATGCAAAAAAATTCACAACTTACATTCCGAACAAAGAGCCACCTAGATGCGCTGCGTGATCAAACAGTTTGAAACGGAGCACAAGCCCCAAAAAGTCGAACGCCAGCAGTCCTATTACCGCATTCTTCGCAGAGAAGTCGAATTGTGGCAGAAAAACGATGCTAAGACGAGCATCCGGTAGCATCATACAAGTGTATGTCAAAACTGCAAGAATCGCTCCACTCTAAAATGTCGCCGTGAAGGTGAAGCTTTTTTAATAACACTTACCGCGCCCAAACTTCTGATTGTGCTTCGTGTAATATACTTTTGTGCTAAACTCGTGAAAGAGGAAAACGCACCCGCTGTCAGAAAAAAAGCGAGGAACTGAAACTTCCACGTAAAGAAATTGGAAGCAAACGCAGTCACAAACCTGATCGATCCCAAGGAATTTGTCGATCGTAAGATGAGTAAAGCTGAACAAACAGTACATGTTCAAACCAAGATGAATTATGTTCGAATGAGAAAATGTACTTAGCACCATTGGCGCGCACAGGCTCTCTAAAAGCAACAACCATAAGTGGTGATTATGCGTAAAATTCAAGACTCACTTGATGCGAAAGAATTTGTAAAATACCTCCACATGGCGGGTGTAAACGGTTTCAATCTGAAAAGAAGTTGTTTAAGTTTTGGGTGAAATAAAATTTATAGCTACTGATCACGTCTAGAGCACTGCGCGTTCGATGGAGCATAACTGACGATTCTTGTGAATTTAAATTTTTGAGATGTGAACTGCTCTAGACAGTCCTAGCATTTATCTTGCCTACCAATCAAATTTAGGTCTATTAGTGCGTGCAGGCTTATAGGCCGTTGGCGAATATCGTTCACTTTCCAAAAAACAACTGCATTACAAGGAACACGTTCTCTGCTGTCCTTGTACTCCAATTGAGTAAGTTGTGTTGGCGTATTGTCTGCCTTATGGGGTCTGAACACAAAATATACCTCCAGAGTAGAGTTACGACGCAATTCACCGCAACTAGAGCAAGAGCGCACTTCTGCCCTGGACTCAGCGTATCTGGATTTGCGTGGGACATGAAGTAGGAATTCATCTCGTTGACTATTTTGTTATATCTACCACCACTTGATTTGTAAATATCATGAACGATTGCAACCGTATATGATCCAACTCCAACCTAAACTTGAGATGTTAACACTGTCAAAATTGCTAAACTTACATACCAGAGTGGTAAATGCGAGGCATTTGAGAAGGTCAACCCCGGACCGTAATCCAATGAAATCGGGAAGAATTGTATTGTTGACGATAGGCTTTACACGAGTAGGAGTCGGCAGAGGTCGTCGCAATACTTCGGATCGCGGACGTAGTCTCGAAAATTCCCTCGAGAAACGACTTGCATTGGAAAACCCCAACGAAAACTGGCGAAGTTTTAGAAGAACTGGCGATGAAGGAAGTCCGAAGTTCCTTGTTGAAGCCGTCAACGACGCTGACTGACAGCAGCGGAATACTGTTGATCGCAGTGCCAACATCACCCTGGAAGAGCTACAAGTTGATTATAGATCAAAAGGCAAAAAGAAGACGCGTTGCAACAAATACTTCACGAAAAAACTTTTTTTCAGTTTAAACATTCAAGCATAATGAATATCTTATATTCATTACCGGAATGTCCGCTCAGGAAGAGAATCCTAATAAAGAACGGAAGTGACGAAATTTTCTTTAAATCGTTCCGTCACATTCATCTCCAAGGAAAAACGCGACTCCCGTCGCGATACGCACGATCAACGACGCTTGGGCTACAGTACCATCTGGCATCAGTTGGCATCGTGCCGCTAATGCCAATTGGCGGGCGTTCTTGCTAGAGGATCGAAAATTATTTCGTGTTTCCACGTGTGTGGTCATTGATGCTCAACTTTGTGTGCGTTGAAGCCGAAGCCGAATCCAATGTCATCGTACAATTTTTCCTTATACTCTTGCGTTCACGTTGCGCTGAGTTGTCACTTGCACCCACGCGTCTTTCGAGTCATAACTTACTTACGATTAACTAAAAATCTGTAATTGTTTACGCTCGTGAATCCTTTGAAGAAGGGGGCTGAAGTTTGTTCTCAATGTGAGACGTGCCAATTACCCATTGCGTTTGAACGAAGAATGCTGTTTCAGTCGCTGTCCTTTCGAACGCTTTGTTGTGAGCGTCACGTGTTTAACTGATTACATTCGGAAACAGGTGTTTGCACGAAAAAATCACAAAAACCATTCGCTCGTGAACATAATCCTTTATTCAAAATGAACATTTCAAGAGATTGAACGGTAATGTTCCGTTTAGGTATAGAAATAAACCGAAGTTCGCTGCAGTGACTTACTTCTGACCTACTCGCCTACTGTTTATTTTCCACGACTCAGCCCGCTAAGGCCATGTTCTACGCACAGTTTGTCCTTTCGAAGAAGGGGCCGATGGCCAAAATCTGGCTAGCGGCTCACTGGGAAAAGAAATTAACCAAAGCGCAAATCTACGAGACGAACGTACAGGAAGCCGTTGGCGAAATCATGGAACCAAAGGTTTGGGCTTCTATCGTTCCTCCATCTCAACTTTCTGTGTAGGCGAAGATGGCGCTGCGTACAACCGGGCATCTTCTGCTCGGAATCGTGAGAATCTACTCGCGAAAGGCAAAGTATCTACTCGCAGACTGCAACGAAGCGTTTCTCAAAATAAAAATGGCTTTCCGTCCTGACCAGATCGACAGACTGGACGACGATGATCTTGAGTCATCGAAGGCCGCATTGACGCTTCCCGAGGCTATGCACGAGGACGCTGCGCTTCCCGACTTCAGCGATTACGACTACAAGCTGCAAATCAATCAGAGTAGAATTGACGAAATCACCCTGAAGGAGGACCTCATCACCGATGCTCGAGAGTCAACATTTGACGAAGACTTCGGAGTGAGTGGCGATGCACTTCTGCGTGATAAAGTGGAATTTCAGATGGACGACTTTGGAGAAAAGGAATTCGCGTGCTTCGGAGACGATGACGACAACTTCGGGGAAGTTCCGCGCGGCTCCAACGGAAGCTCGTACACAATCTCGCACACTCCGTTCCACACGATGTCCACTGACTACTCCAATGGTGATCTGATGCACTCGAAGGATGACGACTTCGGTGGACCTTCTGCCGCGGCCGACGACGACTTTAATGACTTCGGAGACGGCGCCGGGGAACCGATGGGTGATGGTAAGTCAACGTTTTCTTCTTAAATCAGCGATTATGGGTCTTTGGAAGTCGAGTTATTTAATCATCGAAATAACCGTTTAGATGAATTGTTTACGGACAACGACATTGCGACCCGTTTCGCGAGCATTGAAGCCCCTGGAGGATCGGAACAGGACGATATCCTCATGGATACGATTGATGTCACTCCAATGGCTACGACTCCAACGCCTTCGATTATCAGCAGCGCTCCGGAATTTGCACTCGATCCGCTGGACCACAGCGCTCTTCAGAACACCGAGCGAACGGTGAAGTCGAAGCGTCGCCGTAAACTTCTCATCGACGATCAGAGAAACATCACCGGAGACGAAATGAAGGCGAACATGGCGGATACAAGGTGAGTGACACCGGCGGAGCCGTTCTGAACTGGGATTCTCTAGTGACACTATTCAACAACTCGATCTCGCACCCCCAACTAAGAAGCTGATGAAACTCAAAGAATCCGGACACTGCGACCAACTGATGACGAATCCTGGATGCTCTTTCCTGTACAGCAAATCAATTCGAACCGTAAGTTTTTTACGATTCGACTTTGAGAGAACAGCAATCAAATAGAATTACACGCTGGGGCGACCATTGTGCATCTAGTGGGTTTTGTTTTGTGAATCTCTGAGGTTCTGTTGTCACCAACTTCGACAAACTGACTCACAGTGCCTGTAGCTTGTATTGCTGCGTCCTGCGACTGTGATGAAAAAAGCGCGCATTTTGCGTTTTCTCCATTTTTGCGGCAGATTGTAATAGTCGCAAGTCAGCTAGATCGCCGTTTTCACGCTGAAAAACTCCATAACATGAGTTATTCTCGTTATTGTGTTCAAAATTTATCGTTCGCCATTTCAAAGTCAACGGTTACCGAATTCTTGATGAAAGGGGCAAAATCACGAAATCATTTTCATATTTTGGAGAATTTCCTGAAAAAAAACCTACAAAGCACTCTAAACTACCGTAACCCGTTCATCTGCATGCTAATCAGTTTTTTGTACATCCGGTGCTTTTGCGTATAAAACGATTTGAAATCGTACATCCCGGCATTTCGCTTACCCTGCGATGTCCTCGCTTGTGTTGATGCTGTCCGCGTTGTTATTAGAATTTGCCGAAAATCCGCGGTTATTGCGTTTCGGCGGGTAAACGGATTAGCGACATCCGAAGAAGAGATTATGACGAAGGGATTAATCGTGTGTCGCGTGATTGCGACGTTGATTACGGTAATGAACGCCAACTGTTTCAGGTGTATCATGCGCAGCTTGTGCTCGGCGTTTGCGAAGACGAAGAAGCGCCGAAAGAGATCGTGGACGGCGAGTTTGATATCCGAAAGGACCTCGAAATGGTGGAGAACGTCGATGTCGACTTCCCCACGGCGGTAAGTGAAAGGGCGCGATCCCCGAAGGGAATTTGGATTCCTTGAGAAAGCTGTCGGCGAATGCAAATCGCGGCGTTTCAAAGACTTTTTATCTGCGTATGAATAGAGTTGGGCCGCGACGTTTCAATCGGCGACGTCGTGTCACCCAAAGTGCGCCCGATCACCCCGAGCGGGCTACGGTAGCGCTGGCGAAAGGGCGAATAGCCGACAGCGCGACTGTCTACAGCAGGAAAGGATCATTACCGTCGAAATCAGCGGTTCTCTCGCAATGTCGTTCAGTTTTTTGGCGACCGCCGGCAACCGGATGGATAGACGGTTCGGCGCTGCGATTCACGCACCCGATTACTCACAGAGTGATTTCGCAGAGCAAACAGAGCGGAGAAGTGCCGTCGGTGGGAAGAAGGAGGGTTTCACTTTCATTCTGTCGTTACAAGCGCCTAATTTCCACAACAAAAGCGAATGGGATCGCTTCATCCTCTATCCTTTCATCTCCAAAATCGCCGCTTTTTGCATTTGAAGCGACTTATAAATACAAGCGGCGAGCGAACGGAGCTGCCGCCTTCCTTCCTCTCTTTCTGCTCGACAGAAGAACCGCGGCTTCTGAGACAAGTTGCAAGGAATTTGGCCGCGTTCAAACGCACTTCTTGCGCTTCCGCCTTCTCGCTCGTCCCCATCGACAAAGTGCACTACCGTACTTCTGTCAATGTTTGAGTTGACCTTTGCGAACAACGAAAGTTTGCGCGAATTTTGTAAAAACGATTTTGCGTTGAAGTGGCGCGCCACAGTCAGAACGAAGACGTTTTCTCCAAGATCCTACGCGAAGGCGCGGATTGTCCCCTTCGACTTAATGTCTTCCAGCTTCTCTCCCCGACGCCCCCTCTACCTCGGATTCTCGTTCTGATCCCTCGAAATCCCCCAACCCGTCGTTTCCTCGGTAAGCTCCCTTCAGGGCATCTGACGCGTCGTTCTTCCGATGACGCAATGGATTCGCGCAAACAACGCTCGAACAATGCTTCTCTAATTCCTAATCCCACCTTTATCCTCCGCTTTTCTTCTTCTTACCTGATTTCGGCGTCTCAATAGCCGATTGATTAATGTCCTCCGCTACCGTAACCTGCGCGGTCTTAATTGCCGTTCGCACTCTTTCGGCCCCTTCGAGCTTCGCGTCCGCGACGCTCTCGACGTCTTCCGACAACAACATGACGGCGTCGTCATCTCCGTTTATTGTTTGTGTACAGAACGACAGTAACCGTGTCGCGCAATCCCTTTTGTGCCTTCGGCGGCCCTTTTCTTTGATGTCGTCGTCTTTCGCCGCTTCTCGACTCGTCACCGCAAATTGCATAACAATAACACGAACGGAGGTGTTCCGTGTGGCCCTCGCTCGCCCGAGGCGATCCCCGGGAGGCCCGACCGCCCGCGGTGCGCGGAATTCAATTTCCCCCGCATGTCTACCGTAGTTCGAAGGGCTTTGGTCAGCAAAACAAAGTCATTTATCAAACCGCGCAATCAGCGTCGACAGCCACCGCGTCGATTGTTTTGGGGACACAATGCGACAGACAAACTCGCGAGACGTTGCGCAACGAGACAAACTGTTGCGGATTACGGTAGAAATTACGATCATCGCAGATGGTCGGTCACAAGATGATTTACGACCAGCGAACTGCGGGAGATCTGGAATTCCTCAATCCCCTCGGCGATCTTCCACGGCGATCGCCAACTTCTGTTTTCGTCCAGCGCTTCTCCGGCGTCTTTCGGCCCCTTTTGTGCGGATATAATTTCATTTCTCAGCGCTTTTCTTCTCCAATTTTGCGTCGATTTCTTCGACGCGCGTCTGTCCCCGGGAAATCCGCTCGAGACACTCACTTATCCTCTTGTTCGCACGTTTATCCACTCGAGATCCGCATGTTCCCTCCATATTGACCCCTCGCTCGCCATCTGTTGAAGTGGCCGCATACGGTAGTCGAGCGATCGCTGAGGGTGGCCGTTTTGGAGACGTCGAGAGCGCCCTCCAACAGGTGTTAAACGGGCGTTAAATTGGAGCAAACGACGACAAAGTGTTGCATAATGAGTTGTTACGGTGCGTTGATCGATGAGTCCGCGTGCGGGCAACTCTCGGCGGAAGGGGGAACGTGGGAAGGGCCGAAGCGGCGGGAAGACGGCCTTGTGCCGATGGCCTTTCACTTTGTTTTTTCCTTCTGAGGGAATTTCGGCGCACGGGAGAGGAAATCGGGGGATTTGACCTTTGAGAGCGCGCGAACTCTTTCGGGATAATCGCATAATTCGGATTGACCTCGAAGACCGAGGTGGAAGGGAAGAACTCGGAGGAAAGTGATTCCCGGGAGTCGAGAACCAAGCGACGCGTGAAATCGACAGTTCGCCTCCAAGCAACAGTGGCTAATTGCCGTTTGGCCCCCGAAATCCGGTGTTTATCCCTCTCAGCCTCTAATCAACAAAGCCGCCGCCGGCCCCTCGCGGCCTTCTTGTCGCCACCCGCGCGCGTTCGCCGCAAATAATCGCCGCTTATGATTTGCTAATGAAGTTGTCTTTGACGGACGACGTGGATCACCGCGAAGCGTCTTCACCGCTCCCTCGGAGGCAAGAAGAGTTGCCGAACTCGCTCGGCGCCCGGCGACGTCGCGCATTCCGAAGGCCAGAATTAAAACAAATATAATTGCATTTGAATGGTTCGACCTTGACTGCGCGCGAGAGGTCCGCCGTGAGGGAAAGAGTTCCTTTCCTGCCAGCGCTCCCTCCTCCCTCAACTCTTCCTCGTACCTAACCTCAATTATCGGCTGCCGCGACGACCTTGCCCGGCGGAAGAACGAGTCGCGCGCTCCGAAGAAGGCCGCTGGATCGCCTGGCCCAAGATCGCCCCGATTCGGCTCAAGTGATTCCCCAATCGGCGATAATGGATGCGGCGGTCGGTGGTCGTCTTTCGTATGAAAATTAGGGCCGCGAAGGTCCTGAGAAAGGCCTTCAGAACATCATAAATCTTGTCTTCACGCTTCTGTATACGGAGCGAATGAATATGCGAAGACCTGTTTCGGGTCGGGAAGGAGCCGCGCGAAGGGGCGAAGTCCTTCGAGCGAACCGCGAGGGAACCACTCGACCCGTGAACTCTTTGCGCGTTTCAAGTGGGACGAAGACGGCGAAGTAGCGAAGCCGCGGAGGGTAATTACGGTGTTACGAAACGATGAAACTTGGAGGCGATTGCATCGACGATTTGCTGCAATTAACGCGCGCGAACCCTGCGGCTTCGCAACACGATTCTGACTTTCTTTGTTTCAGAACGATGTGTTCGACGACTTTGAACCCGCGACGTCGACTCCGGGATCCCCGGTCCCCGAATTTATGGAGACCACTTTGGAGGAGCCGGATGCCGAGGGCGTAGAGGCGCCCATGGAATCGAGTCCGCGTGCCGAATCTCCTCTGGCGAACACCGAGAAGCCGAAACGGAAATCGAGAGCGGAGGTAAGTTCGGGGCCAATTAAGGGCCGAACGGCGAACACCGGCCGGTTTGGGCGCTCATGCGCGTGCGGATTTAAGTAATTAGTGTAGTGCTGACATTGTAATTAGCGAGCGAGTGAGTCGACCCCGAAGAGTTTGACTTTGAGAGCAGTCGAGCGCGACGTCAGCCGAATTTTTGATGTTTTCGGAGGCTCCGCGACTGGCAGCATCGGAAGGAGACGTGCGCAGCTGTCATTCAGACGTTCATTTGCATAATTATGTCGATTATTAATTTGAGCGCCCGCTCCCTCCCCGCGCATCGGGGATTCGAAGCGCCGCGTGATTGATTCCGCTTTTTGTTTCAGAAAAACGCCGAAGAAGAGGAGGAAGCCGAAGGCGACGAAGGCGCCCAACGATGGACTCGTAGGACGCAGAACGTCCTCAAGACAATCGCCTCGAAGCTCAAATCCAACGACGAAGTAAGTGCGCCCCCTCCCCGTCCGTCCTACCGTACCACGGTGCTGTACTACTGCGGCCCTCGACGCGCTGTCCGTCGACGTCCATTTATAATAATAGATTTGCGTCGATTTGCATAGCGAGCGACGATCGCCAGGTGTTTGTCGCCGAATCGCGATGGACAACGGGACGATTGTTTGCTGAATCAGATCGATTCGAAGCGCCCGAGGGCCGCAGAGGCCGCGAGACGCGTTTCTCCCGGAGCGGAGAGGGCCAATCACGGAAAACGCATTCAAGCGCATTTCCTTCGCGCGCCGCTTTCAAAAGCGCCAATTGACGACGATTGTTCTGCGCTAATTGCGCGACAGTCGACCCCGCGACCACACACAGCGGCGCTTCTGACGGATTCTCGTTTCAGATCTACTTCAACGACCTCCTCACGAAGGGCGCGACCGCGAAGACCGCCGCGCAGAAGTTCTACGCGATTCTGGAGCTGAAGAAGTCGCAGGCGATCAGCTTCTCGCAGCGCAAACCCTTCAACGACATTCGCATCGCCACCGGCGCCAACATGTCCGCCTTCGTCAACTGACGGAGTACTGTACATACCTCCTCCTCTCTGATCGCAGCAGCTGTACATACGTCCTCGCGACGGGACTTCCGGGCCTCGGTCGCCTCGAGCGTTGTTTTATTCATAATCCGTCGGCTCTCGTCGTTCTCTTAATAATAAATTATTCCTCAACGCTACCGTATACCTCTTGTCCGTCGACGAACGCCGAACTTTGGAAAACGTCAACAAGCGGCCCGGGCCGACGTTGTCGCCGAATCGATCGGATCAGCGCGGATCGATTATCCGCCGTTTCGTTCGGCGGCTGGCGGCAAAGGCGCCTCGAGGGCGTGGCAACGCGCGCGTCTTTTTATGCGCTTTTCTGGCTCTCTCCGCGCGCCGAGGGCGAATACAAAAGGCGAATTGTTAGAGGATTGAATAGACGCGCGGCTTTCCAATCAAAAGAAACAATACAGTGTAATGATTCTCTCGCTCCGAGCGCTCTCCCCCCACTCGTTCGACGCCACTCGCCTCAGTCGTCGCTCCAACCGCCACTCGCTCCATCCAGCACTTCGAGCCTCGTTTCGATCCTCGCTCGCAACTCGCTCCTCCACCTTTCCTCCTCTTCTGCCGCTTCTCCTCGAACGTAGTCACGCGAGCCACAATTCTCGCTCCCTTCATCCGCTCCGCTCACGCGATTCCCGCGAGGCGATCGCCGAGTCCGCTTCCGAACACTTTTCTCCCCTCGCGACAGTCGTTTCCGCGATGGCCCTCTCGGACGTCTTTCCTACCGTAACCGCCTCATCTCCTCCCCAGCAGCGTCTTTTCGCGTATCTGTGCTTCCGGAATCGATTCGAACGCTTCTCTTGCGCGTTTTGTTTACTCTCCGGGAAGAGAAAGTAGCGAACGAGCGTAAAATCGGCTAAAAGGCGAAAACTCATTTCATGGGAAACTCGCACAGAGTGCGCGCGAGGCGTTTTGCCTCGAGGAATGTTCGAGGAAAGGTGTTGGGGCAACAGCGATCATGCGGCCCCAATTCCCGCGATGCTCCTCTGATTTGCGACACGTCTGCCTTTAGAATTCTCGTCACTCGCCGCGAATTAATCGTTTCGCCACTTGGTTCCGCCTTCCGCGATTACGGTAGCCTCGCGCCCGTGCACGGCCACGGCCATGCTTGCTGGAAACGCGTGTCTCCGGGCTGACGGCTGCGTTGGGAGGATTCAGAGGCTGACAAGAGGTTTCTCTCGGTTTCGGGAGCCAAAAGGTGGATGGCAGGTCACGTGTGGTCGAATCGTTCTTCTCGAAGCGCCGCCCCTCGACGATCGTCAAACGAGTCGCGCGAGTCACCTCGCTGACTCTCGCGGCTCATGGGGGGCGTGGCCGCCGTCGATCTCCGTCGCTCGCTGGCTAGTCGCCCGACGACAACGCTCTTCGCCCCTTCGTTCGCCAATTCTCGTGTGTCGCGTCGCGTCAAGCGACCAGTGTTATAGTCTCCTCAACGACATCGACGATCTTCTGCTCCAGCGTCTGTCCTTACTTCTCCAGACACCAAGCCACACGACCTTTTCCTCCGAATCCCCTCGGAGCCTCTCGTTCACCCCACACCCGGCCGGCTCACCCAAAGCCACTTCAGCGCCTCACAAATGCTGATGATGGAACAGGAGCCGTTGAAACCTCCCCAACAGATGATCCACGACTATTCGCTGTACATGACGCAGGGCTTCGGCTCGCTCGGACAGATGCCGCCGACTTCCACGTCCACCATTCCCTCCGAGGAGATGATTCCCGACTCGCCCGGCTCTTCGCACGGTTCCAAAGAGAAAGGCGGATCGCTGAAGGATGACCGCGTGAAGCGCCCGATGAACGCGTTCATGGTGTGGTCCCGGGGCCAACGCCGCAAGATGGCGCAAGAGAACCCGAAGATGCACAACTCGGAGATCTCGAAGCGTCTCGGACAGGAGTGGAAGCTGCTGAATGAGAACGACAAACGCCCGTTCATCGACGAGGCGAAGCGTCTGCGCGCGATTCACATGAAGGAGCATCCCGACTACAAATACCGGCCGCGTCGGAAGAAGCCCGTGACCAAGAAGCCGCACGGCTCCGGAGTTCCGAACTCCTGCGGCCCCCTCGGCCACGGAGCCGGTTTCCTCGACCAACTGAAGTCCGCCGCCAGTTACCAGCCGATGCCGACGACCGCGTGGCCTGCGCCGACCTCCACCGCAGCGACCTCTAACCCCGGAGGCTATTTCGACCAATACGGACTTTACGGGAGCAGACACTCCTACGGCGACATGATCAGCCCTTACCTGGGCCAGACGCCTTCGCCCGGAGCCACCGCCGCCCAGTACCAGTCTCAGCAAGCTCAACTCGCTGCCGCCGCTGCGTATGCCGGCTACAACCAGGGACTTCCGTTGCCCGTGAAGTCAGAGGACGCCTCGGCCCTCGGACTCGTGAATGGCGCCTCCGCCGCCCTGGAACCCCCCGAAGCGTCGCTGTTCAGAGGCTTCTACGACCCGATGAGCCACACCGCGACGGCGGCGTACGACTCGTCATCGGTAACCGCTGCCTACAACATGGCGGGTATCGGTCTTCAATAGGATTCTGCTCCCTTCCCTCCCCAGTGAGTCCCTTCGCTCTTTCTTGTGTGTACATAGCGCTCCTAAAGTCGTTCTTCGGGACGAGACGCTCGATCCGGTTGCGAGGAGCCGATCGGATGCTCCGAAGCGGCCTTCTACCTCCTCTCCTCTCGTCCCGACCCTCCGTCTTACCCGTCGTCCTCTTTGGTCATCGAGCTTTACCGTGTATAGAACAGATATCGAGCTGAAGATGCCCGCTTTGTCGCCTCCTCTTGTTTTTGTTTTCGTCCTCCCTCTCCTCCGCACTCCCCACTCCCCTCTTCGGCCCACTTTGACTCAATTGAAATTTGTGAATATATTATGATATTCTAATATGATTCTACGATAATAAATTATCATTCCAACTCTCCGTTGCCGCCTCTTTCTTCTCTTGCTCCTCTCATCACTCCATCTCCGACTACCGTATGCTGGGCGCTCGGTGCCGAGTCTCTTCTATCGATTTGTCGTCGCCCGGGGGCAAAAGTTTGACGACGCGCGTCGGGATGATATCATCTCTCGACGGAGGACGTCGCTGGAAGCACGAAAGGTTAATCCGTGGCTAATCCCGCGAAGAGGAGGACGAAGGCCCCGAATCGTTGATTACGGTGGATGGAGGGAAGCGCGCGGCCCGCGGGCGTATGCGGCGATTCCGCGATCGACGCTTCGATTGGCGAGCGAGTCGTGAGGGGAGACCGGTTCGCGCGAAGAAGACGCAAAGGAGAAGCGTGTGGCGGTATCGAATGTCGTCGCGCAGGATATGCAAACAGGTGGTGGGTGCGCGAAGAGAGAAGTCGAGGGGAGAACACGATGTATTACAGGCGAAAAACAAATAAATCGACTGTGTGGAGACGGCGGGGGACTTTCGCTTTCCTTTCGCTCAAAACGTCGAACTTCGCCCGGGTTCCGCGGTCGCTAGCGGCTACGGTAGTCGTCCGTTCGGCGACGAAATCCTCAAGACGACGCATGGGAATCTGGTGACGAACATGAAAGAAGCTTCAATGAGTCACAGTCGGCGCCAAAGCGTCTGTCGGTGGACTTGAAAGGAGAAAGTTCCTTTTGTGGCCCTCGAGTTCCCAGCGTGATTCGATGTGTCACCTCCGCTGCTGCCACCTTCCACTGTCGATAGCCCATGCCCTGCTCGAGGCGAATCTCTCCCACAGCGCCATTTCTCGCATGCTTATCGCGAGAATTCTTTTTTAATTAAAAAACGCTCCGATCGCACCCCTCACGCTGTCATCGTGAGAGATTCGCGCGTTCGTTCAGCAGTGCGAACGGAACGAAGCCCGAAGCAACACGCGAATCTGCGAAATCCGGCGAATTCTCATCGCCAACACCGCTTTCCGCACATTCGAAGATACGAGAGAGAGCAACGTTCCGGTTAGAGGGTGCATTGCGCGCGCGTGGAACGAACGGATTTCTCTGAATCCAGCAAACACTCCAAGACTGCGTTCCTCGCCTCTCCAACGACCTTCGTCCAAGTCCTCGACTCGCTCGCGCCTATGACAGTCGGGAGATCGATTTCACAAATCGGATTAACTCGAAATCATCCATAAGTCATTCGTTTGATCCTCTTTATCGCGGCGCTACCGTATTTGTCGCGCAGCGGCTCAGCAACCCTCGTTTGCGCAGCCTTCGCCTGCTCCAACAACCGCCGTCTGTATCAACCTCGCCGCGAATCCTTCCTTCTTCCGCGTCGGCCCTCCGGCAACGCCGGCCTGCAGCTTCCCACATCAACGCTCTGCTCGTGCGATTCCTCGAAGTCGTTTGCGACGGAAGCGCGAATCGTCGTCGTTCGCACTCTCGGCGACCGTTATTTGCGTTGGAAGCGTGAAAGACAAATAACGGTCGCCATCGAGATACATTACAAGAGAACGATCGCTCGCTCGCGCATTCCACGACACCTTTCCGCAAACATCACCACTGCAAACACCGCGCTGCCACCCTCGGAATCTGCAGTCCATTAGCGGCCCCAACCCATGAATACCTTCTTTGTTTGACCGAAAGCGAGGGTCACTCGCCGGTTCCTCTCTCGTGCGCTCCTTCCTGATCACGCAACGCTGATCAAAGCGCCGCTTCTCTACTGCAACTTCACGCTTTCGCCTTCGTTCGCTGGTGACGTCGCAAAGCGACGAAACCTGTGGCTCCCGAAACGGCGAGGGCGACGATCGACTGCCGAAAGCGACAAACCCAGCATGGGGTAAGCCTGCGCGCTGTCGCGCACATAATTAGAGGTACCTGCGAGCGAACAAGTCGCCATCTATTGTTCAGAAACCGAAACACGACGATAATTAAGCCAAAGGGTCACCGAGTACGCGAGGAGTTGCGGTTCTCCTCGCGCTCGCCGTTCCATCCTCATTTGCAGAGGGGTGACAACAGTTTCATGGTCATCGCATGTCAATTCTATAATGCGTACACCGGCTGTGCAAACAAGAAGACATCTCAGATAATAGATCAGTTACATAACAATCACGCATAATTCCCCTAATTCCACGAATGCAACGTGGGAAATGTGTTATTTTATTTGTTCGTAGTAGAGATGACGAAAGAACGATTATCTATCTATCTCTTGCCATGTTGTTGGATGGTTAGATACGAGAACAACGCAACTGCATATGAAGTTCAATTAGCGAAAGTCTGGTCAATGAGAGCAATAAATCGGTTTCGCCAAAAATTTTTTGAAAAGTAGAATTTTCTTTCACGGCAAAAGTGATTTAGACGGTTGACTTTCCGTTCAGAGCTCGATGATTCGCGACAAGGGTGATGAGCAGACATGCAACCACATCGGCAACAAACCAAACAAAATTCATTAATTTAAAATTAATTCATTCACAGAAAAAACAATGGAACAATTTCGGGAACTAGATCTTGTTGAAGGCGAAGATGTCCACACTTTGGACCTAAACAAACGATTCGGTTAACTTTACACATAGAAAAGATCACGCTTACGTGCTCCGAGAAGTCTTCTGTAATTTTTTCGGTCAACTCATCAACGGAAACCTTCAAATCTTCGATAACGCAGATAATCTGAAGCTTCTTGATGCCGAAGGCCAAAGGAATAAATTTGGCTGAAACAAAATGGAATTTTCTATCGGGCCAAATGAATGGAGGTCCTTACCGCCTCCCCAAACGAGTCCGTCCTGCTCGATTGAGCGAACCAGCTTTTCCATTTCGTTGAGGTCAGTTTCATCATCCCACGGTTTCACATCCAGGATGACAGAGGACTTCGCGATCGGGCCGGGCTTCTTGGACTTCTTGGCGGCATACTCGGCCAGGCGCTGCTGAGTGAGCTTCTCCTTTTCTTCATCATCTTCGTCGTCGTCGCTGCCGAAAAGATCGATGTCTTCATCATCGCAGCCGGAGCGGGAGCAGATGCCGCAGCCGGAGCAGCTCCCTTCGCAGACTAAAATCGCTTACTGTGTCAACGCCATAAATTTCAAGTAAAATTACCTTCTCTGCAATTTGTAGTTTGACAAGAAGCTCACGAAGCTCTTCCACGCTATTGCGGAGTTCAAGCACTTCACTGCGTAGAAGCTTGACGTCCTCACACATTTTTGCGTTGTCGTTTCCCTTCAGCGCTTCTTGGGCAATCTTCTTTGCTCCAGCCACAACTTCCTTCACGTGGCCCTTTCCTCCATCTTTCTCTAAAACACTCGACTGAAATACAAAGTGACTGCGATCATGCATACGTCCTGACGTCGAAGCGACATTGCTCACGTCGGTGTACAGGTGCTTGCCGCCAAAGAACAGTTGCTCGCCGGCCTTAACAGCGTTGTAGCTGGCCAAGTAGGCACGCGATTCACCGAGAAGGCTTTCGACGGTCATGACTGTAAGAGAAATCGATGAAACACAGAAACAAGAATTTACAGCGCGTAATCAACGCAAATCGGTATCTGAAAGTTTAATAGCAGCCACCTCGCTGTTCCAACTGAAGTTCCGACCGTACCTCAGTTGGATCGTGTCGAGACCGAGATATCCAAGTCGCTTTGGAAATATCACAAAGTCAAACGCGGCTGCGAAACGAAAGTTGCAACAAACTTGATTTATTGGTTTCAAAAAGTGCCTATTCCGGTGAGTGCGAACATCGCTGTGCGAACGGTTGACAAAAACGTCCTTTGTGCATAATCGCGTGGCGGCGTGAACCAGCTCATCGTAGTCAGGGCATCGTTTCGGAATCCCGACTCCACCGAAGTCCTCTCGCCGTCGTTTCAGTCTTCGCGTTTGTGAATGCTGAGTAGTCGATACGAAAACTGAAATTCTTAACTGAAGTATAAAGAGGCAATTCTTATGCATACGTTTACGAACACTACTCCGAGAAGCACCCAGAAGGGCACAAATACCCAGAACATGGAAAAGGTGATCCATTTTAGTCGGATGCACAGAAGAAACTCGAACGCGAGTTTCAAGGTGAAGAAGGTGAAGGAGAGGATTGTTCCCTTCTGATCGAGCGGCGGCACCGCCAAACACTGAATCGCGTTGAATTCGTTATTCAAACGGTCTTCGATGCCGAAAACATTGAAGTGACGGGCGAGTCTGATTGCCAGAATGCAGAGCGAGAGGAAGTCCAACACAACGAGGAGGAAGAAAAGCAGTAGCGGCTCTTTGTTTATGCCTCCATCCTGGAATCAGAGAGAGCATTGAGGAGCAGAGCTTGATGAAAGGGTGCAATACCAAATAGACGCAAAGGAAAATGGAAAACAGGAGGGTGAAGATCCAAGATAGAACGACTCTCTGACCCGCCGACATTCTGAAAAACAGTGAACACCACCGGGAAACAAGGATCTCGTCGGTAATCGTTTGGTGGAGTGGAACCACGTGGTTTCGGGAGCGTTTCGAAAGCGCACACTTTATTCTGAAAGCTCTTTTGCTCTATGTACACGCGAAGAATTCAACATTTCTCCTTTTTCGAGCGTCGCCGTGTCTTCGTAGCTTCTTTCTTCGGCGATGGCGTCTCGTGCTGGAAAGAGGCACAAGAGCCCGGAGCAGCGATCTCCGAGTAGTCGCAGGTGAACTCGGTCGTTGAAATCTTGCGCCACGAAATGTTATTCTCAGAGTTTGGAGTGTCCGGCGCTTCGCGAGGAATCGGATCTCCAAATTCCAATTTCGCGTACTCCAGTTTCTCGGCATAGTCATCGCTGTGCGGCACGAGCTTTGGATATTTATGCGAGACCGAAGGGCTGTTGCCCTCCGAGATGGTCTCCATGTAGCCGGGCTTCGAGAGGGGGAACTGCTGGAGCGGAGTGTTCTGGAGGACGTAGTCGTCTTTCGGTTCGCTCAGATCCTCGAGTGATCCGCGTCTGTTGAACGATTTCGTGGATGCGTTCGAGTGCGCATTCGGACGATGCGGAAGGGAAATCGTCGACGCATCCTGAAGAGAGGGACATTGGTTGCTAGTGAGAAGGCGATGCTCACCGAATAAGTCATCGGAAGGTAGCCGTCGTTGTCGGAGGCCATCTGGTTATCTTCGGAGTTTGGACGTTTCGAGGCGGACGCCTTTCGAGAGCCGACGCCCGCGTTCACACTCGACGACGGAGAGCGGAATTCGTTGGATTGTCGACTTGCCGACTTCCGATTACTCGTGTTGCTATCAGCACGAGCCATCGCGAAATCGAGCATTTCGTGGTCCATCTGCTGTCTGCGCGCCTGCAGAACGTTGCGGGCGCTCTCTTTGGCAGCAACTGAAAGCGGTCGGCTTCACAAGAGATGCTTAACTCGTTGCTCACTGTTGGCGGGAAGCGTTTTCACTCGCGGACGCATTTCGATGATCTTCTCGCCGCTCTTCTTCTCCTCCGCCGTGCTCATCGAATGCGCTCGAGCGCGTGAATCGTCGCTTGATTCGCTCTTGGCCGACGTTCTCGATCCTGTTCGTGGCTCTCCCGGGTATGAGCGGTCCCTCTCTGAAACAATCAGCTTGATCGAAGAGAACCTTTGGAGCGAATACCCGTGAGTGATGCTGCGTTGGACCTCATGTTGGGCGACATGAAGCTCTCGGAACTGCCTGATGCGTAGGAGCACACGCTGAGCGGTTGCTGCGCTTTTGCTAAAAGAAATCAGTCTTCTGTGGTCGTCCAGATGCAGATCTACCTCCGTTGCGAGCGTTGGTCGGCATCACAATCATGGAAACGTATCCTGCCTGGTCGCGTTTCTTCTCGGGGGTGATCGTCTCGGGCTGCAAAGTGTCGGTGTGTGTTGAGGTCTTGTTTGGCACTCCATCCGGACGATTTGCAGAATTCGACGCTGAACGCGGCGGCACCGGACCCGACTTGTAGTCGTTGCTGTAGAGCAAACCATAAAATAATGACGACACAAAGATACGAACGAACCCCAACGGATCCTGCGCTTCTTCGACGACGTTCGCTCCGTTGATGCGAGGCTCTTCTGCCGGTTCCGCGCTTCTTTTCGGTGGAGCGGGCGGTGGCGGCGCGGAAACAGCTTCCAGCTGTGGATTGTCCGTTTCGAAGAACTGCCTCATCAGTCCTTCGTAGTGAACAACGTCTTCAAGGCACGATTCTGTTGGATTTCTGAAAGCAAATCGCCATCGCTCACCGCAAACGAAGATTCACTCACGATTGCATTTCCTGCGTTTCGCGATTCTGCGAGTCGTCGCGGTCGAATCGCGTCCACGCACGGATGGAATTGTAGATTCTCTGAGCTTCCGCCTCGGTCTTCAAGTCGAACCATGCGACTCCGCCGCCGAGAGCCAGAACTTCTCCCGAATCGGATGGTCACATACTTTCTGGTCACTGTGTGGAACGAGATCGCCGAGAACTGCAAGGTCGGCCTGCATGTAGCTGTCATCTACGCTTCGATGCACTCACCGGCACGCGCAACTCGTTTCCGTTCGTCAGTTTGTCCTTCACTTCCGGCGGAATCTCCACATCGTCGCTGAGACCTCGCAGAATCAAAACGACGGTTTTCGAGTTGGTGACGAGGGCGAATCGATGTTTGCCGCCGTTCGAGAGGAGATACGGCTGCATCAGTGTGATGTCTTTGTTCTTGAAGTCGTCGTCAATGGGCGCGAATGTGGGTTTCGGCTTCACCGTAACGTCCCACGCCATCTGAAATCGAGGAACGTGGCTCCGACCGCCTCAATGCTGGGACGTTCTCCCCCTACCATGAAGAAGTCGAAGCGACTCGCTTGCGTCTTAAGTCGTTCCGATCGAACGCGAATCAGCTGTTTGCAGCACTGCTTCGTACCATTCCTTCAGCTCCGCCGTTGTATCAACGTAGATGTTGAACGGATTCATCCTCCGTCATGATGCAAAGATAATTCTTCTTCTTGCTTCCCACCGGCATGAACTGAAATCGCGTGTCGTTCCTATGTCGACATCGTCTCTCAAAGACGACTCACTTGGACGCAAACGTTCGTCATGTCGTTCACGGGGATAAAGCGATAGGGAGCGACGGACTTGCGGACATGACTTCTCCGACTTGTGGATCTGGAGGACGCCATTGAGCAAGCGAATATATCGGGAAACAATGCGGTTTTTCAGCTAAATCATCGCGCGTAGTTTTGGTCGCGTCGCCCGCCTTTCAGCACTCACGAATCGTTCCGGTGGTATGAGGAAATCAGCTGTGATTTCGAGGACCCCCTCCGAACCCGAAGCGGAAGGATACTCGGTGGCGTCTTCAGTGGAGGGGGAGCGAAAGAAGTTGAGACACGAAGTCGAGGCGGTGGGCGCCATGGCGGGAGATGCTGACGGTTTCGTATTGGTCGAAGCGCTTCGCACTCGTCCGGTCAGCGCTTCCTGGAGGACCCGCAACTCGCTCAAACAAACAAACAAACAACAACTACGGTGTTCCATGCGCAACGTCAGGAAAGTCGCTTTGGGTCCCGTGTGCCATCTGCACACGAGTTGACGGGAATCCGCTCTGCTTGGCGTCGCGCTCGCACAATCTTTTCGCGATCTCCATACGGAATCCGCGATGCACTGAAGGATCACGGCTGAACGAGGAGATTCGGAATCAGACTGTCGCGCGTCCAGACATCCGCGGTTGAAACTCGTCTCGTTTCCGATCATTCCGGATTCACTTCGCAACTCCGACTTCTCTCGAAATTCATTCGTGAGCGTTGCGACGTTTTCTTGATTCGATTTTCGGTTTTCAGGACATGGGCGAAACAGAAATCATTCCGTGGAAATCGTCGATCAAGGGATTCCTTCTCGACGTCACAGGTGTTCTCTACAATTCCGGCGGGATTTCTGGCGAGGGCGAAGCGATTCCAGGAGCGATAGAAGCAGTTAAAAGGTTGATGCGCCGCTCATTTGAAGCGATTTGGAACAGCAACGTGATTCCAGATTGTATGCGGAGAGCAACGTTCGCTTTCTGAGCAACGAGAGTTCGAACACACGCGTTGAACTGCACTCTAAACTCGTGAAGCTTGGTTTTGACATCAAGATCGAACATCTGATCACTCCTGCGCCGGTATGCGCCAAATTTCTGAATCGTGAATCTCTGCGCCCGCATTTGTTAATGAAAGAGGGTATTTTCTTAAAGTTCTGGCCATCTGGCATGCATCGCTGTTTAGGTGTCGAGCAGGAATTCGCCGATTGCGACCAGATGGATCCGAATTGCGTCGTTTTGGGGGATGCCGAGGAAGGATTCACGTATGAGGCAATGAATAAAGCATTCAGGGCTCTGCACGGGATGGAAGACCCTCTTCTGATCTCGTTGGGATGTGGGTAATCAAGTGATTCTTCCGTTCAAAGTTTATTCTCTCTTTGCAGGAAGTTTTACCAGCGAACCGATGGTCCTTGCATGGACCTGGGGGGATTCGTGAAGGGCCTTGTGTACGCCACCGATTGCCGGCATACTGTAATTGGAAAGCCGGGTGCTGAGTACTTCTCGGTGGCCCTGGAAGAAATGGGGCTGGAAAAGGAATCCGTTCGTTTTTCCTTTTGTGGTGATCAATTCCGCATTCTTTGATTCAGGTCGTGATGGTTGGCGATGATATTGTGTCGGATGTTGGCGGAGCTCAAAAACAAGGAATCAAAGCCGTCCAAGTGCGCACTGGCAAGTGGAAGTAAGTGTTTCCCGTCATTCCGCAATCCTTTTCTTTTGAAACTGCATGCTTGAGCCGGCCCGCGCTGTGGTGCTCGATTATTCCATTAACTGCGACCGCGCGCATTCTCGCAGAAACTGTTTGTGAATATTTCATCTCTTTTCACGCGTACTTTTCAGAGACGAGTGGGAAAACCACACGAGCGTGAGGCCTGACCTGGTAGCCGACAATCTCCAGAACGCCGTGAAAGCCATTCTCGGGTGAGCCACGCCCTGCCAAGTGCCATAGAAGTACGTTTATGTATGAAATCGTGGAAGAAAATAAAATAATTACATTGTTCGTTACGATAAGACGATCTACAGGAAACTAGAGAGAACGGTGCGTAAGTGTGTGAACTACAGAGGGGGCACTAAGCAGCTGTCGTGGAATGAGATCAAAGTGGAAAGATTTGGGGCAAGAAAATAAAGAATCTGGGCTGGACAGCTTTGCACACATCGGAAAGATAGAGAATCTCTACAATCACATTGAATAAACCGAAGAATCAAAAGAAGGGAACGGCAGCTGATGCCTTCTGACTATTTACAGAGAATCAGGCGGAGGACTCCGAGAGTAGATCTCCGATGTTCCGGAGCTGATCGCACGTTTCCTCGCGGAATTTGGTCACAGAAGTGCTTATTCCTGTTTGAAGTTGCACCTAAAATACACGTTGTCAGCACAGCGTTTCGTGGCGAGTTCGATACCAAAGTGTAGATGCTGTTGAGCGCCATGTCCAACTGCTTCTCGAGTCTTCCGACGCGTGAGTCGAGGCCGGTGAGCAGCTGAAACGCGCTCTGTTTAGAAAGGCTTTTGTGTTTCAGATTAGCGCGAATTCGTTAATCTGAGGCATTCTTACCTGTTCCACACGCCCTGCGCTGTGCGCAGATCGGAGCTCGCCGATCATGCACTTGATTTGGCGAAGTTCGAGCTGCACGGGGACGCTGTCGCCGTTCTGGTCGGCGGAGCCGAATTCGGAGTTCTTCTCTGTGTGGTCACCTTCCGACGAAGTCACCGAACCGCCCTGCGGCGGATAGCCGTGCATCAGCGACATGTGTGCCACTAGCTGACTTTCTGAAAGGACCGGATTAATTACTTTAGCTCTGCGGACGCCAAAAACATCTGCTGCCCCCTGAAACGTCTTCCCGTGATCTAATATGCAAATTGGTGTTCCCGTGATCTCCTAATGGAGCTGCGCGGTTCCGTGCGCCAAATTGGATCGTCGGACGTTGCGAGGGAGATCATAAAACGAGCGGCAGCAGGTGTTTATCCTTCGCGTGGCTCGATTTGCAATTCGCGTCGCCCTCGGGACTTGGGACGCGCGTCTCGCTGCTATTGGCGCGGACAGTCGCGGCCCATTATCGGTAAATGGCTCGTCCAGTTGCGTGGATTCGCTGCGCCGGCGCGCCGATCGCCCCACAACGGCTGTCAACGTCAACGCAATTAGGGGTGCGCGGAAATAACACTTGCTGTGCGCCCGTTGTGCCGCCGGCTTTTGTTGGCACAATGCGCCATTGATTGGAGTGTGCCAGAACGTCGAACGACCAAATTCAATTACTGTCCCGACCAGCGTTTGTGTTTCGCGCACCGTAGGACGCCCGCTTGCGGCGTTCTCGACGCCACAGAGTACTGTAGCGGCGTGCGTGACAAACGGAGCAGAGCGGCCGGGAGATTACGGTATGGTGGTCGGCTGTTCGGTGGAACCCGAGGGAACAAACAAATCGTAAGCGACAGTTGTTCGGCGCGGCGACCGAATCGCCGCAGAAACGACAAAAGCGGCGCGAAGATTAGCGATCGAGCACTTTTTCGTTGTTTACCTTTTCGAAAGTGTTTTCCGCACTCGGCGCATTGCGTTTTCGAAGCGAAGAGATGAATCGGAGTGTCGTTGCCGTTGCCGATCAGCGAATTCGCCGTGGATACGGTAGGAGGCGCGGAAGGTGAAGCGTTCGACGTGTCCGAGTCGAAATCGTTCGCGGTCTCGTGACGATCGGTGGCGGAGGCGTCGAGCAGTTGTTCACCACCTGAAACGACAGACTCAGAAGACTGTACTCAAAGCTCTAACTCTGTGTCACTCTCGACGACGACGCATCCCCACTCGCACCCTCTCGGGAATCAGGCTGATCGCGCCGGCCTAAGAGCCACTGTTTACGCCCTCAGGGGCCCATTACAACGAAGCGCCTGTCGGGAATACAGACAGAACAGATGCTCTCTCGCTCGAACTGTCGCTTTCTTCGCTTCTTTTCTTTCAGCGAAAACACATTTCGTCGATCGGCAGCTGCGAAATCGAGAAAGTAAAACGACCGAAGTCGATCCGGTCTTATGACACTTCCCCTCGCCGGCTCCGCGATCAGCTGACTGCCAGGAACGCAAATGGAAGCGGCCCTTGACCGCTTGGAAGCACTGCGGGAAGCGCATTTCCGCCCCAGTGCGCGCTAACAGCTGTCAGTGGACTGTGCGCGCGGATTGTTTACCGTGTGCTGCCTTCTACAGTACAAGTGACGTCGTTAATTAGGGTTGCACGGGCAAACGAGGCAATCGTCCGCTGGCACATGCGGCCCTTTCCCGCGACCAATCAGTCCCGTTTCCCTTGTGCTTCCCTCACTTGGAGCCGGTCGCTCTCGGTCGGGACGGCGAGACTCGCTTCAAGCTAACGATATATCGATTTTCGGTGACGAAGGACTACTGACTGCTTGCGGGGCTACTAGTACGGAATTGCCATCGCTGGCCATCGGCTCCCTTTCGTCTTCTTTTTCGCTCCCGCGGCTGTCGCCGTCGCTGACGACGCGAAAGGAAAGGGGCGAGGGAAGAGGACTCTGGGCGAACAAGCTGAACACCGAAAGCTCGCTACATTGGTGGCGCGCGAGAGGACCGAAGGAACCCCGAAGGTCGAGATCGATAAGCGTGGAGCGTCTGCGCGTGTCGAGAGATGACAACTTCGGTCTGCCGCCTACCGTAACCCACATCACCTACCATGCAGCGACCCTTCTGGCGAGTTTCCGCTCAGATCCATGGATCCGGCGTCGAGCCCGAGCGACATGAAGAATCTGTTCGCCTCGGCGTCGTCGTCGATGGTCGTCTCGTGACTTGGAGTCGCTCCCGCCGAGGATACGGTAGTGCTGGCGGTGTTGGCCGCGTTGTTGCCAGAAGCGGTGAGGACGATCATCGACTTTTGCAGGAAATCGACCGCCGCGGGGTCTTTCACCGACTTCTTTCCTTTCTTGATGATGATGTCGTCTTTGCCGATGTAGGCGTTCTGCTCGAGTTTGTGGTGTTTGAGGATGTGTTTGGTGAGATTCCCTGAAAAACACACAGATCAGGTTGGTCGGAGATCGTTCGCCCACAGCCGAACGAAGCACCTTTCCACCGTTTCGTCTTTGATTATCGCGCGAATCTTCGCCCGCCGCACCGTCACCGTCTGTACGTTTAAGTTTCGGTCGGTCGGTGATGCCCTCGGGGCACCTGTCGACCTGTTCCGTTCGCTCTTTCTCGACTACGCGACTGTCGATCGCGCAAATCTCCTTTATTCGCTTTAATGTTTCAACAATGCACTTTCTCCTTAGCGGTCACCGACTCTCGCGCGCGCGCATCGCCCGCGGTACTGTCGCGTCGGAACGAAAGCAAAAAGCGCGATCGCTTCTTGTCAGCGCGAAGCAAAACGAAAATATTTAACATTTGATACTGTATTTACCGTGTTACGGTATACAGTCTACAGTTCTGTACAGTTAGGCTTACGGTATTACGCGGGCGGTTGCTCACCTTTGAGTCGACTGGACTTTCCGCAGAACTTGCACACGTAGGGCTTGAGGGCGGTGTGGACGGAGCGGTGCTCGGCGAGGTTGGAGCGGAATCGGAAAGCCTTGCCGCAGATCTCGCAGATGAACGCCTTCTCCGTGTGGAACATGTTCTGGTGATTCTGGAGGAGTTTGCTCGTGGCAAACGACTTGGAACACATGGAGCAGCGATGCGGACCAGACGAAGAGCCAGAAGTGGAAGCAGCGCCTGAGGGGTTCGTACCGTTGACGGAGGAAGATGCAGAAGTGGCTGACGACTGCGCGGTGGACGCGGCGGTCTCAGATGGGGCGGCGCCCGCAAGGGATGAGACGATCGCCTGTACGGCGGCGGCGGGGTCCATCGAAGACGTCGTCGAGGAGGACGACGGCGACGTCGAGGATTCGGGATTCGCGGAGGAACCCGAAGTGGCCGAGGCGATCAGGAGGGCGAGCGCGGTGTTTGGCGACGGTGGCGGGGAGTTCGAGAGGTCCGGGGCGAAGAGCGGGTCGCGACAGACCATACCACAGAGGCCCGAAACAGGCGAGTCGGGATTCCGGGAGGGACCGAAGTGAGGGAAGTCGGGATCGGAACGACCGACGACAGGCAGTCAAGAGAGGAAGAGGAGGAGGGCCTGAGCGGCACTCGCACAGGCTGGGGGTGGGCACTAGGAAGAAGAGAGGACAAGCTTTAGGGCCAAGAGACGAGAACGAAGCCAACGATGGTTGCTGAAAGTGGGGCGGGATGCTGGGACTGGGACAACGAAAAGACCGACCGGCGATGGACCGAGAGCGAGACTGACGTGGAGTATGGACCGAGAGCGAGGGACCGCCAGCAGCTGGCGGTAGAGTTGGATCGAAGCGAAGGGGGAGGGAGAGGACAAGCAAGCCCTGAGGGGAGGAACGGCACCGGCACGAGAACACGCGCCCCACGGTTCGTCGTTCGTTGCCGTAAGTGCTCGTCTGTCCGTGTTTGAGTGCTGTGCGCGCTACGGAGAAGCCGAAAGCATGCGCGAGATCGATACCGGCGGCACGGACGGCCGAGAGTCACAGATTGCCTCGGGCCAAACGTATAGTAAGCCGCGACCGACGGCGCCTCGACAGATCACCGAGCGGGGGATCAGAGCTGCCGGTGGGAACGGCGGGCGCTACAGGCAGAGAGTACAGGAGGGCGGCGGGTGGCACGGGGAGTTAGTCGCGCACGCGCGTTGTCGTCGTCGTGGAAGAAGAAGAAGAAGTTTGCCCGGCTCCGGTGTAGATGGCGGATTGCCTGAAAAGGCCGAATTTAGCGATGTTTACGACCGCGGATCGGCGATCGCGGAAGATGAGTGACAGTCGCTTGTTTGTTGGAGGCGAGGGCCACGCGGTCGAACGCCCTAAGGAGATGGAGAGGAACGCTATTAATCGCGGAGGATTAGCCGCGCGACCATCTCCGATCGTTTTCGGTGATTCGCTTTCACCGCGCGTACGATCTCCTCTCGCTTTCGCTTTCGCGTGCGACAAAGAGATCGACGTGATCACGCAAGTTGCACGGACGAGCGGATCGCCGAGCGCTTCTGTAGTCCGAGGGATGAAGCTGACAAGGGTACAGTACTTTAGAGTTCGATGTCCGACTGCGAGGAGCGACGACGGAGCAGCTCCCACTGCAAGTCGTAGTCCCAATTGTTCAGCGGATCGTCTGCGATGCGACGGAAGAGTCGCGGCGTCGACGGCGATTCCCTGTAAAGTCGAAATCCCAATTGCGGATCCGAACAGGTGCTTTTGGAGGCGGAAGCAGAGATGCGGAGAGGCGCGCGAGGCGAACGCGATCAGAGACGCGATAATTGGCTTTGAGCGAAGAGAAAGATTACCCGAAGGCCGAGAGTCTCCGATTGTGGAGCCGCTCGCTGTCACGTTGTTGCAGACGACGATTACGGTATTGGATGAGGCAGAGCACGGTGATGACGAGGGCCGGAAAGCCGAAAACCGCGCAGATGAGCGGCACGTAGAGGTGCGAGTTGTCGACGGAGGGCCGTCGGAGGAGGAATTCGGAGGCGTCGGAGGAGTTGTCACCTGGGAACATCGGAGCGAAGAAGAAGAACGACGCGGGTGATCGAGTGAATCCGCAAATTGGTTCAATTAGAAATCTGCTGCGCGACTCCGCGTTCCTCGGTGCACTTCGAATTGTATTTATTCTCTCATATCAGCAAGTTGAGCATCAAGCAACGAAGGAGGACACTTATCTCTCCTCTGCACGTCCCTTTCTCGCTTTAATTAACACCACACCGCCTAACATTGCATGGCCGAAAGACCAGCGTTGCGGAGACATTCACACGACTCTCTGAAGCGCTTCTGAGGGTCGATTCCGAGCTCCTGTTGGCAGTCCACAAACGCCTTTTGCACGGCTTCGGTCGGCGGCGCGAGGGCGCATCTGAAAGTCCAGATTTTAGGTGAGCACGCGTCCTGAGGGCCTCAATTAGGAACGCTCGAAGCGCTAATTGGCCGCTCGACGCTCTCGAAACGCTTCGACGAATAATTAGAGTCGTCGGAGGGATTGAAGAGGAGCATACAGTGGGCCGTCGGGGATAGACGGACGGTCGGAGGGGAGCGAGATCGATTTGCGCGTCGAATTAATTAAAAATGTGCACTGGAGGCCGGGAACGGAGAAGGAGATCGGATTTCGCGTGAGGGGACTGGAGGTGACACTCACCGCAGCTTGAAGGCGCAGTTCGGATTCCGCTTGAGACGCCGACGACGCGGGGCCTCCGTCATCGAGCACTGATCCACGCACATCAAGTACTGGCCGAGTTCCGGAGGTCCGTTCGGCGGATTCTGAAACGCAGAAACATCATGTGTGTGTGTCTCTCTCTCTCGGGTTACTGTAGTCCTCATGAATCGTCACAAGCAAGGGTGTGTGTTCTGTGCGGTGACGCAGTTTGCGTTTTGTCCAAGTGCGTCGAGGCGAAACCCGCGCGGATATACGATCCGCGCGGCGCCCCTTCGGCAACGACGCTCTGGCCGTCGCCACCATTTATGTAATTGCGGCCCGAGGCCGCGCAGCCTCCATTTCGGTCTGCTTGATGGATTGTATGTGCGGAGGAGAAGAGCTGTCCCTCTCTGCGCCGCGGTCGCGCGACGATATCGAACACTCCCGATGGCACTTATTGGAATTCGATTTCGGCTTTACATCCGTCCATCCATTCGCGGACAGAACTCTACAGGGCGCGGCAGGGAGTGAGGAGCACTCTGGCCTGAGGGCTTGTTAAGCGTGCGCTCCCTCGCTCTTACCGGATGGAAGGCGAGAGTCGCGTCTTCGTCGACCGCTCCGTCGTCACTCGCGAACATCTCCGGCGCCTCGATCACGGGAATCAACGGGATCGTCAAGTTGCTGGGATTCTCCTCCTTCGAGCAGCCTACCGTACCCACTTTCGTCCTCACGCACTCCTCCGACTTCTGCATCTCCGCTTGTTCCGCGTCGAGGCACGCGCGGATTTTCGCTTCGTCGCCGACTTTTCTCAGGAATTCGACGCATCGCGCGCTGAAAAAAGAAAAGGAAACACGCAATCGTAACAAAATGAACGCGTCTACCGTAACCCAAGAAGAGGACTCACTTTTTCTTGCAGACGCTCAGTTTTGCGGAGATTTCGGCGCTGCACTCGTCGATCTCCTGACATCTGCACTGGCGGACGCTCACAGTTTGCGGCTGCGCATGGGCGAAAAACGCCTAAAAGGGTCGCTGAAATGAGGTCCTCGAACCCCTCACGCACCAAAAGAATCGCAGCGAGTGAAGCGGCAAGAAGCACTTTCATCGCAGTCGTTCGTCGTCTTCAGGAACGCCGCTGGTCGCGAAACTCCGAGGGTTAAATACTCAGAAATGTGACGTCGCGAGGGAGTTTTTGTGTTTGTCCCGACCGCGCAAGAGTCTTAAGGAGCGCTTCGGGCGGATAATACCTGCTGTACCGATCCTGTCAAGAGTTCCTCTCTTTGTTTTGAGAAACGATCGACTGGAATTCCCTTTCTGTAAATATTTAACGACAAAAATAAAACAAAGTTTCCTCGCGAATCTCGCCTCCCTCCCTCCTTCCCTCACTCCTCGCACCCGACTCTTTTGTGATTGCATGCGAATCAATCGTCTCCCTCCACTTCATCAACTGTTTTATCCTCTATTTACATCTCATCGATACACGACATCTGGTACACGGTTCAACAGTTAGCTATTTCAGGGAAACTCGTATCTTTTGAGGCCTACAAGCTGAAAGTAAACGGCCGGTGCGACTCGTTCTGACGCAGCATGTGGACCTGTGGCACACACATCTGCCAAGGAAGGGATAACAACGAACAACAAGAGGGTCGACGGGAGAAGAAATAATTCGAGCAAAAGACTCGTTTCAAAGGATTCTACTCGTGACTACACGTTCGTGACGATTCTTCTGCGATTCGCAGCGGCCGTCGAGATGAGAGAAGTTGCGCCGTGCGTCTTGGAGCCGGCGACCTTGTAGAGCGAAACGACGGCACGCGCCACGGGAAGCAGACGTTTCTCGAGGATGTCGACGCTTGAGCACAGATGATTCTAAATGCAGAGAACGCATCAGAAGGCGCAGAAGTAATCGAAGCGAGTTAGTTCACAGGAGATTAATGTTGCGGTGCGAATGGAATGAAACGGCGGAACAAAGGTGACAGTGAGGCAATGGGGATTAAGTAAGAATCGCTCAAAAAGGGAAACAGAAGGAGAAGAGAACAAAGCCGACAAAACACGACAGCAGAGTGTTCGCAAGGATCTTCTCCGATGTGGGAATCTGAAATGTTCGCAAGTTCGTAGCTAATCTAAGCAGCCTAAAGCAAATAGCGAAAGTAGGAGTGGAGCCGAGGCGTGCGGTTGTTAGTTCCTTGAATGTGATTCTGAATGCGCGACTCACCTCGTCTACTCCTATCTTCCTGCACGCGGCCACGAATCCTTCAGCGTTTCGCTTGCATTTCAAGGGAATTAGCCGCGATTTTCCCACCGCGGTCATCACGTTCACGACCGACCGAGGTCTCAATCTGTTTACTAGATTGCAGAGATGAACGCCGTCCGACAGCGTTTCAGCGAATTCGCTTTCGTCGCTCGGAAACTTGGAAACGAGTCGTTGTTCGAGAATCTTCCGCATTGAGTCGACCGGCGATGTCGGACTTCCCGTTGAGTCGGTCGAGCAGAGCGACGAATTCGTCGACGAAGCGGACACCGATCCCACCGAAGACGAAGTTGATTTCACAAGGCGAGCTTTGTTCGCTAGGGCTACGGTAGTCGGTTTCTTCAGTCCGCTTACAGGCACTTTCGACTTCACCCCGACCCGCGGCACGACGGAAGTTACGGTCTTTGGTTTCGTCAACGCCGATTCCGGCGACGAATTCTTTGTTGGTGGCGAGTCATTCTGAACAGCCGCTCGCTTCATTGGCTGCACGGTAGCCACAGTCGCATTTGGTCGATTTAACGGTGTAACAACAGCTTTGGGGACCGCCGAAACCGTCCGTCCATCGGCTTTCTTCACAATTCGTCTGCTCTCTCCAGTCGGCGTTGGAATCCGCATTTTGGATGCAGCGCCGTCGTTCTTCTTCGCACCTCGTCTAACGTCGTCGGTCGAAGAATCCGCGTTCGGCAGACAAACTTCATTGTTGTTCACGAAGTCGGCGCAACTCTCCGCTTCCGTTTTCGTTTGTACATCCTCGTCCTGCAATAAATACACCGTGCTTGTAGAGGTCTTGCAGCGATTCCTGTTGAATTACCGTAGTGGACTGTTGCGTAAACGCATTCATGACTTCTTCGATCAGCGGCGCTTCTGCGATTTCATCTTTCAGCGTCTCGAGGTTCGACGAGGCGCTGCTCAACGAGGAAAGCTGAAACGTCGATTCGTGTAATAAATAAGCGTCGTAAAACGTTGCAACGCATTCGGCGTGGATTAAAGGGACGTGAATTCAACGCTAAAAACAACCGCGTTTGCAACCATCGATCATTGGAAGCCTCCGTTCAAAATGGAATGATTGACGAGCACGAAAATGAGCAAAACATGGGATTATGTTCCGCTCGGAATTCAATTTCATTGAAGGACAACGCTGCTGCATACCTCTGTGGATTGGCGCTCGTCTCCCATGGAAACGTATCCCGAATCCGTGGTCGCTCCCAGGGTGTTGTACCGGAAGACGCGAAACCCTTTCTCTCGCGAAGATTCCGTTTCCCAACTGAAAACGCATTTAGAGTTGCACGGGAAAGCTACCGTATACCTTGATCGGTTAACTTTACGGAGGGAAGAAGTCGCGTGGAGAATTCCGGTGCTGCGATTCATGTTCACATCGGTCAGTTTGCGCAGCGCTCCCCCAACGGATTCCTGACTGCGCAGCCACTTAAACGCGTGCTCTTTGCCTTTCATGACAACACTGATTGGCGGGTGAATCAGGGGATTGTCGTTCATCTTCAGCTCCACGAGCGTCATGTTTTTTATTTCACCGGGCAGAGATGACAGGCGGTTGCTGGAGATGTCGAGAATGCGAAGATCGAGTTGACACAACTCTGAGAAGCCAATTAGAAGCATCGTTCACACCGCGCGTCAAGTTACCTGATGGGAATTGGACCAACTGGTTGCAGCGGAGATTCAAAACTCTGAGATTTTTCAACAAGGCAAGATCAGAAGGAATCGATTTCAGACGATTACAGCTGACGTCCTAAAGCAAAAACCGGTAAATGCAAAAGAGAAGCGCGACTTGCCAATTCCTGCAGATGATCCGACGATTGACGAATCTCACGCGGCAGCGATTCCAGTCGGTTTCCTGTTAGCAACAAGATTTTAATCGGAAGAGCGAAAAGTTCAGAAGGGAGACTGCGAAGCTGGTTGCCTCTGAAACGAAGCGGTGAAGAGCGCTGAGACACAGAAGGAACAAACCTGAGATCCAAGTAGGAGAGCTGGGAAAGGAAGGAGATATTGGCGGAGGAATGATCTTGAGACAATTGTCTTTCAGAATCAGAGATTCCAACGAGTAGAGGCTGCTCAAACACGGCGAGAACTCCTGCAGGCGATTCTCGCTGACATCTGAAAGCATTGCGCCCGATGAGGCGTTGATTGCGTTGAGGCAAGCGAACCTGCGAAGATGAGATCGGTGATGTCGTATTTGGACGCGAGCATCGTGGGAAAATCCTTCAGTTTGCGGTCGGACAAATTGAGAGAACCGCTGAGTGATGCATCCTCAAAGACTTTCTCTATGCTTCGCGATCGAATCTGAAAACAGAAACGATGAGAAGGGACGACGCTG
>MQUG01003165.1:0-29666 GCA_007213375.1 Steinernema feltiae | reverse complement strand
CAAACAATCGCCCGCCACGAGTCCGAGCAGAACTTCCCCGAATTCAATATGCCGGTGACGCGCGTTGTGTCCTCAGGGAATGAAGCGCCGCATCTAAACAAATATTTCTATTTTGGTTTGCTTCTCCCCTCATCAGCAGCTGCCTTCTTTCTATTTTTAACCCTATTGGGACGACTCTCTCTGCCAATTTCAACTTAGTTCAGTCCATCGAAGTCCTTTCCGGTCATTTGCACTTTCGAAATTCGTTTCGCAACGTTCCCTCCTCCTCAAGCAAACAAGAATCATTTGACGTTGCACTCGGGGCGAGCAATCATAACTCACGCAGCCGCCGGTCAATCATGAATCTCCACTCCGCTGCTTCAGAAGGTCCGCAGAACTGCGTGTGACCACTCTGTGCTGCGCTGGTGCTTGTTTTCTTAATCCTTTCATTCTGCTCGTTCTGCTGTCCAACAAACGCTTCTTCGCCTTGTCGAGAAGGCTTTTATCTCGTGCTAATCTGTTTTGCCGCGTGCTGTTTTCGGCGGAAATGCGTCGGCGTTTGCCTTATCCACGATTCGTTTGCTTTGGAAGTTCAGTGATGACGACGTGCGCGTCCCGGCTGGAGTCTCTTGTTTGGGCCACGCGGCGGCCGAATTCGAGATCGACGATCAGTGACTGCGTGCGCGCGGTCCCATAAACGATGAAATATTCATCCTCTTAACGATATTTGCCTCCTCGCGTTCTCCCGCGGGACCCCCGGAAGAGTGCTTGGTGCAAACGATAAGATTCGGCTTCTTTTGGTCGGGAAACGGTGTCGGCAAGAATGTTCCGACGCTAATATTTGTCTGCTCGCGTGGCTTTGCTCCAAGTGGACACGTTGCCTCTTGAGTTGAATTCGCGTCTTCCGCTCTCTAAGAATACGCTAGCCGAGAAGACGACGATCAATGTCCCAATTTCCATCCCGACTCATCCACAGATCAATTCGACAGACGGCGCCGTCCATTCTGTGCATTGTTATCAGTGTAAATAGGTGGCGACAGCTCACGTAAGCTATTCTTTTGAGCATTGTCGAATTTACCTAAAGGGGATGGACATTATTCTCGCCTCTCGCATGCAGTTTTCCTTTTTCCGTGCTTCAAACAAACAGATCGATCTATCTTATCTCGTTGTATCTCAAATTCATTTCTCACTCAGAGGAACGGGATGTCAACAATTAGCGGCATCGCTCTGCTCGAGTGCACGCATAACTGTTGTCGCTTTTTTTCTATGTTTGCCGTGTGGGAGACACAACTCTCGGCTCGGGTTGCTGCAGGTCGGCGGGAGTGCGGCGGACAAAAGGGAAAGCGCCGCTTTTCATTAATCTCGATGCCTCGCGTTGGTGTGAATGAATGAATGCGCGAACGTTGATGTCACAGCATGATCGGACATGACTTTTGTGTGTTTCAGATTGCGTAAACGAGAGAAAACGACTATTTGAAGAAGCAGAATTTGGATCGGCTATGTAAATATGGATAAAGGAAAGATTCCAGTGATTCCCCTCGATGGCCAAGTGCGCACGCACCGATCGCTTTCTTCTGTCCAGGTTCGTTTTTAATTCACTTTATAAACGCTGAAGCGCGCGCAATCCGCGCCTTTATTTAACTCTCATTGTAATCAACCATCTTGAAAACCTTGAATTTTGAATTCTCAACTGCAGCGCACGAAAATTGCAAGCACATCACGACGGTTTTCATATTCGCAGTCGACAGCTTATCATCGCTCTTTCGAAAATTGACATAATTTCCATTTCATTCCACGTTGATCTGTTACTTAACTTTACTTCTTGCCAACAAACAACAGCTTCATCGCATAATGAGACACCTGACGTCTATCCTCATTGCAACGTTTGAAAGACGTGCGCGTGATGGCTCATTGGCAGTGCGTTTGTCTGTTGTGCGCGGTGTCTGAGTTCGATGCCCGGTGGCGTCGTCTCTTTTGTGTTGCATTTCTGAACGACCGGTCGTTTCAACGTCTCGAATGACTCCGGTGCGGACGGAAAACACACACACACACACACACACAAACATACCCGTCAGTTTGCGCTTTATTATAGAGGGGGATTATGTGTGCACCCAAATTCGATTTATTCTCATTCCAATGGCTTGTTTGCGTCATATGATAATCGCAATGACGCTGCGATTTGAAACGGGAAAATATTTTGGTGGATGTGTTTTGTCCGTTCCCGATGCTTTTAGGCTCTGGCATTCATTTTGTGCAGCAATAAACATCTTCCACAATCTAAATGGCGATTTCAGATTCCCACAGGACTTCAAGAGCAAGTGCCGACTCCGTTCTTCCAGTACCGTACATCTGAATTCATCTTTGACCTCAAAAAGCCCATTTGTGGTCCGATAGAGAACAGCAAAGCGCATTCCTTCGTCGCCGCTCAGCCAAAGCGAAATCTGAAGGAATTCCTCTCGTCGCGATGGGAAGAAGCGAAGAAGGAGAAAGTCTTCAAGTACGACTTGAACTGCATGTACAAGTTGTTGGACGGAGAGTACAATCTCTCAATTCAGGTAGTTCACTTCTTTACACATGCACCTACCGTAGTCTGTTTAGTTGAATGTCGAACGAGGCAAACTGCGACGGAAGCCGATGCGATTTCGTAGTATCACGGAATCATTCAATAATCTGCGGTGGAACTTCACGCGTCTGAAGCCGGAGGAGATTCTGATGTCCATCCGCTGTCTCGACCGCCCGTTCAGTGACGATCCCCTCGACCGGCACATCGTGGCCGTGAACGCGAGCCCTCTGGAAAGAAATCACAGTTTGCTTGTGCCTGCGGTGAACAAGTGTTTGCCACAGTCCCTAACGGAAACTTCGATTCGTATGGGAACCGACATTATGCTTCTTGTCGAGGACGAGTCATTCCACATTCTCTTCAACAGTCTCCTCGGTCAGGCCTCCGTCAACCATTTGCACATGCACGCGTTGTCCTGGCCCTACGACAGTGATCTGATATTTAGAGTAAGTCGCTCTCGTGCATCCACCCGCCATTCAAACGTTCATTTCAGCGATTTGACGAACTCTCACGGGGAGTCTACGCCATCCGACGCCCCGATTGGTTCATCTCAGCCTTCGCATTCCAACTCACCGTAGTTTCCGAGTTCGACACCTTCATCGAGAACGTTTCCAAATGCGTCGAACTCCTCGCCGCACAGAAAGTCGCTCACAACGTCTTCTTCACGCGCGCTCCTCTGATCCGCACCAGCGGACCCATCAGATTCGAGGAGCGTCATCCTTCTTCTATGCTCGTCACTGCCTACGTGTTCCCACGGAGATCAATCACCGGCGCCAAACCGCCAACAAATTTCAATCCTGCCGCCAACGAACTCGCTGGATGTCTGACATCATACAGTATGCCACCGTACGCACTTGCAGCAATTCAAAACGATTGTTTCAGCCTATCGTTTCTTCGAATCTGTCAGTGAAACAACAGCGCTACGCATTATCGAGGAAGACGCGGTGCTGGAGGATGAACATTTCGAGAAACTGGCGCGCGACGTCGTCGCCGCCATCACTGGTCAAGTGTCCTCGGATGACGAAGACTCATTGCTTGAACGGAAAGATTCCAGTGAACAGCTGACTTCTCCGGAGTTGGACGAACTTCGTGACTCATTCCACACTTTTGAATTGCGATCACCTAAGCGTTTCGCTCAAGCGGGTTCACTCAGCGACCGTAGCCGCTCGTATACGGTGCTCTAATGAAGACGTGTATTTGATGCATATAAAGGATATCTTTCTTGGTGTGAATAAAACAGATTTTCGATAGGTCGACGCGGCCAGTACCGCTTCCAGAACACAGAATGCCGCTACGTTTATCGAATCAAAAAATCAACAAAAAGCTTCCTAAAACCCGGTTTCTCTCAAAAACCGTCCAGTCTCGGAGGCCTGCTAGTTTCGTTGAGCATGTAACTTCTCATGCTGTTAACTCGGAAAGCTTCATCTTGCAACAGGAGCCGCCGATTGCCGAGAGACACATTTCCCAGTGTTGTCGCGTATGCTAGTCGTGGAAGGTCACGCAGCTCATCTGGCATCGTCACACAAGCAGTTTCGCGGTTAAAGGTCATCTGAATCAGAAATGCCAATCAAATGAACATGACAGGACCTACCTTTTCTTGTCGAAGCCCCATTTTCGGTAAAATCGCAATGTATTCGTCCGGAACTTTGCGATTCTGATATACCCTGAAGACTCGCAGAGTGTGCAACCTTGACAGCACAGCTACAACTAGTAATCCGAGAGAAAGCGGGATAGCAACAAATACACCAAGCTAAACAAATCTTTACTTGGCAATTGAGCTTCGAGGCGATTGATAAATACCTCCTCCCCATCGTCACACAGACGCTTAAAGAAACTGAGCCGGTCCTTCTCGTCATGCATAATCTTATCATAAGTTCCTAAAGCAAATAGCCCCAGCACTACAGGGACTCCAACGCCAGTGAAGAATTGAGATCTCGTTCCTTCGACATCTCGGTAAATCAACGCCCATTCCTTCTTATTGACGCGATCCGTCTCGTGCATCTCCATGACCGTTGTTTCGGTAAAAGCATTTTCTTGTTGTTCGGTGCCGAGCCTCCAAATTCTCTTAAATATTGATTCACGGGTCTTATTTGACGTTGAAGGCGGCAACGTTGAGAAGAGTCGCCGAATCATGCAAGCCAGTAAACCCTAAACTCGAAACTGATTTCACAAAGCGAAAATAGCACATGAAAAGAATATGTGGAAGGGTCTGAACCTCATCAAAATCAAATCACGGGAGCACAGAATCATCCGGAGCTTTTGTCCAACATCTATTTGTGCCTAAGTCGTCAAACAGTCATCAACAAAAGAGAAAACAACGAAGTGAACAAATCATTGCCTTTACTTCTTTCGCTTTGGAATTGGTGCTGCGGAATCGTAGAGTCGGTCTTCTCGAGTTCTTGTGAACCACTCGTTCTTGCTGGTGTGGAAGATTTCACGGAGTTCGGCATTTTCCGGGCCCTTGCGCATCTTGGATCGTTCGTAGTCGGCCATAACGGAATCGTTGAATACGGATTGTTCGTCTTTCTGATGGAAGCTTAGATCGGATGCTTCGATGGGTCGCGTGCATTCGTACGGGAAATCGGTCTTCGGGTGCCAACAAGCGATCACTCCGTTCGAACAAACGACGACGTGGGGCTTCGTCATGTCCACTGCAGACTTTGAAGAAGACGCTCGGGAGCTGACCAGTCGTCCAACAACGCGGAGATGACGGAGCCTGTTACACAAACTCTGCATATTCTGTAAACGGTAAATACTTCCTCAGATTCCCTTCCATGACCACAGTTAACGCGCATCACAAACAATAGAAATCACAGAAACCCAACAAAATTATCCGAAAATGAGAACTTTTGAAAAAGAACCGTAGATAAATACGAGTTGTTCTGTCTCAGGGCACTCTTCATGAGACCAATTGCTATGTATCTGATATCAATTCAATTCGAGGCGTCTTCTCGTTTCGTTTTTCGGCTTATTTTATAAACACGAATCAAAATTAAACTCATACCATCCGAAAAGATTGAAACAGACAAAAAGGAACGTAACATAGAAAAAAATTGCCGCTTGCAGGGTTCGAACCTGCGACCTTCTGTTTACGAGACAGACGCTCTACCACTGAGCTAAAGCGGCCATGCAGTTCACTGCTCACGAACAGTACATAACGTGACGGTCACTCATTTATGTAGAATTCACTTCTGTGTACCGCTACAGCCCCATTCTTCATTTAAGAAATGTGATTCGAGTCCAATCGAAATGTGTTATTGTAGTACAGCGTCATACGGCAGATTTAAACTTTCAACTTCGGGTCCCTCGATCGGGAGATTTCACCGCGATTCTTCTTCATTGGGTCACGGAAACGAGTTCCCCAACAAGACTTTCCATGTCCCACTGTAATTCATTGCACCTTCTGGTGATCAACTCTCGGTCGAGCGACCCGTCATCGCCTTCCGTGACCTTTTGTTATCGATTGCGACGTCTTTCCTCCACTCTGCGTCAAGTCTGCACCGCTGATAACCGCAGATTCGTCTCCAGACTATCAAAAGGTCGTGTGAACTTCATTCGCTTCTTTCGGCGTTTTTCCTCGCAATTCGTTTCTGTTTTCGCCGCGAGTCTCCCAGTTCCTCTGGCAACTAAATATCACAAGATTTTGGCGGTATCCATCTATCTCGTCCGTCCTCGGTGGCGGTGTAAGCCAGTTAATCACTTGCGGTTTTCCTCCTTTTTCGCCTCGAGCGCGGAGGATCTGACCTATGCCCGCATGCATCTGCTCTCGCACGCTACAGAAGAGAGCTTTTGCGAGGAACTCCGGTAAGTCGAGGAACCCCCAGAGAGACTGACAGACTGGGCTGTAGACGTACACAACGAGTGTTACGCCGCACCTCGTGACCACACAACGACGTTGTTGACTGTGCAGCGACCGAAGGTCCAAGGCCGGAGCTCAAGTCGTTGAAAAACGCGCCGCACTTTCGCAAGCGCACGTACTGTCTCCGACTTCCTGTAAACAGCGACTGTCGAGCACAGGCTGTTGGGCTGTTTACTTGCACTTTCGACATTCGGGATATGTTTTTTACGGTGGCGCCACCTGTGATTACCGTGTGGCATGTGAAGGAGACCTGATTTAGACGCTCAAAACAGACGTCCAGAATGTGTTTTTCACAGTCGGAATTACCATCAGAAGCCGGTGACGCTAAAAATAGAAGATTTTCTGCCTCCATGAAGGGTCTCTCGCTTCTGGTGACAAGAAAGGCAAACGATGAACGTTCCTTCGCTTCTGCGCCTCACTGCGACGCGATCGAATTCCTTCTCCACGAGACAAACACGTCTGATGGGAATCGTTTTTCCGCGAATAACGGCGCTCCCACGCAGCCCGGGCGAAAAGTGCATTTTCGCCTCCCTCGCCTACGTCACGCGCCGCAATGCCGATGGCACAATTAGCCGTTTTAATGACTGATGAGATGTTTTCGCTTTAATTTCAAATCACAAAAACAAAAGTTCGAATCGCGCCATAAATTTCTGAACACTTTCGTTGCGGGAGCCGCGAAACAGGTGGATTATAGACAAATCTTTGCTGTGCAGGAAGCAAAAGCTTCCCAGACGTTTTGTTGGACGATTCACGTGGATTAATTTGGGACAAAAACAGATTGAGCTGCCCGCACGCGTCCCCGCAGTTTCCTTTTTTTTGGTGCCAAGGGACAACACGCATTTAATTGTCTTCTAAATAACGCCAATTTGTCCTTGAGCAACGACCATAATCAGGGCTACTCGATCCCTCACATAGCGTTTGAAACTGAGGTGTTGACGACGTTAATCGAAATTTGCACCGAACTTCTCTTATTTCTCTTAATTGTTCCCTTTGCGCCGTCATGAGTCACGAACGGTCCCTAATCGGAGGCGGACATTTCAAAAAACGCGTTTCGATGTCTCTCTGGGATTAATTAAGGTGATTATTAACGCTACTGACGTGACGGCGTTACCGTAATCCGTCATTTACGCCAAAACAGACCTTTCAACGAGCGCTAACAGCGGGATAACGTTTACTGTAACATTGCGTTTCCGTTTTGAGAAGGTCGTGCGGTTTCGCCGAAACTGTAAAATGCGCATTGTGACGTCAGCTTCTGTGCGACGACGGGTGAGAAGGTTGCGCGTGTTGACAGGCTGTTTACAACGACGTGCCGATTCGTTTTAGGCGATCATTTTATATGTATGCGATGGAAAAAACGATCAGAAATCACTTTTTTGTTTTCATGGGAAAACGCCAATGCGAGCGAGGCAAGAACGTGCACTCTGAGGTTTGTCAGCGTCAGCGCGTTAAAAATTTATCGCGACGCTCGAAGCGACTATTTTGGAGGTTTCCGAGCGCGAGATCAGAGTTCAGTTGGGCACTTTACAGACATCAACAAGTCTGTGGAACCTTCTAGAAGTTGTCCGGCGCTGCGAGCTATTTTCGGGGGATTTCCACACAAACAACTCAATGAGGAACCGCGGCGCATCGTCGTCTGCCAAAGTGCGATTCTTGCGCTATTCGATCGTTTCTGCATGCCTGGATGATTCGCTGCTATCTTATCGCTCATTGCGACATCTGCTTCCGCGCGGATCGCTTTCCGTATATAGCGCACCACACCAGGCGTGTGACCTCCCACTCGCTCTAGTTTTCGAGCTTTCAGGAGTGCACGCGACTGAGAGCTCGACAGATGGTCTGTCATCTGCACTCGCGTGATTCACTTCTCGATTTTTGCGCACCTTTCAGTGGCGTTATCGCGAATGTTTTTCTGTTTGACGAGCGTACTGGGAATACCCGTTGATAGCGTCTTTGACGGTGCCGACCTGAGCGCGCTTTCGCCCTTCTAAGCACCGTTCCTACCGCATGACCGTCTTCTTGTCTATCCAACGGGCGGCTTATCGACTGCTGATAGCGCTGCCTAAAATGGCAGCGACGTAATCACTGCGTGCGGAATCCATTCTTCACTCAGTTTCCCTCGCACTTCCTTCTTCACACAATTCACCGTGCGATTCCACGGTTTACGGTCGTCTCTGAGCCGACAGAAGCGGTTTTTTGATGTTTTTAACGTTCGATATCATTCTTCCGACTATTTCTGGAGTTTCCCACTCCTCCCGATGATCGTGTTTCATTTTTTGATCGGGGTGAATGTGTTTGTGAAGTGACAACACGTGATAAGTGATTTACGGGGGAATATGCGAATCGCGAATGAGAGCGGCCGATCGACAAACGTCCGATCGGATCTCAATCCCCGACGATCCTCGCGGACAGCTTCACAAACAGCGAAGGGTTTGGAGCCTCCGCAAACAACAATTCCGTGGTGTGAAAATAATGATGTTTTCGTGGGACGCTCTAACTCGTGAGTGATGCTGCTAATATGGCGAGCGGTCTTCGCTGGGGCAAAACAGCGCCTTAGATTAGGGGAGAAATTAAAAAATCGCGGTTGTCGGCCAAATCTGTTTTTCTCCTCGGAATATCGCTGCCTCGTACTCATCGTGATGAGGGACGCTCGCTTCTTTGACGCATGAGAAGCTTTTACATGACGCCGACCTGCGTCGTCGTTGTTTCTAAGAGCGTCGAGCATCGTTTTTCACGAGATCTCCGAGTTAATTTGCAGAAGCCAACTTTGTCCGCAACGACTTTTCGCCCTTTTCGCCCGATTATTTCAAGAGAGCGCCACTTTATGGGTTATAAAACAGCGCTGAAAGCTCTCTTCGCAACTTTGAACATTTGGTTTGCGAGCGCAACGGGCTGATGTGATTGTAACCGCTTTCGTTCGAAGTTCAGCTTCCGCCTCGCTAACTAGGATTCGGGGTCAATCAGCGAGCGCCACGGCGTTGCCTCGTGAAGTCGGACCTGCCAACCAGCTTTCGGTCAGCGCTGATCATACAGAAGGACCAGTTTGTGGTTCAAGTTGTGGTGGTGGTGGCTAAACTCGTTGGCTGTGAGTCCTGGGCATCGATCCCGCGAACGTGGGTGGCGGCCCGCTTTGGCGATGCGTGCCAAAATTGTTTATTTCGCCGCGAGGGCCTCAGAATCCGCCGTCCCTCCCAACTCTTCGTTTTTGTCACATGTCACACGCATGTTTACGGGAATGGCGCTCCTCCCGTCCATGTGAACGCAAATTTGCCGCCGCAGAGGCGGCAGCGGCGGTGTGCTGCGTGCATACTCATCTCATCAACTACCGCCAACGGGGTTTCTGAATCTGACAGCGCCGCCGCAGTCGCCGCGGCGGCGTTGTTTACGTCGTCGTCGCCGCGCTTCGGGGGAGGGAGGGGCGGAGCGTTTTTCGCCGCGCGACCGAATCGATGCTCGTTTCGCTCACGTTCGCTATCGGGGACGCGACTCTTCCACCCTACGCCGCGGCCGTAATCTCTCGCCGCCAGCTCCGGGTCTCTGCCCCCCTTCGCGGAGCCCGAAGCCAGTCGGCCGCGGCAAACGATCGCAGAGCGGCGGTCGTCGTTGTTTGCGATGGGAGCGAGCGAGGGGCGCCTTACACTGCACGAGCAGAGCTACTACCCAGCGACGATCATCCATTCCCATCAGACCAGCCAGGCAGGCAGGCATCCCCACCACCACAGCCTTCTCAGAATGCTGCGGGTCCGCGATACTGCGTCATCTCCATCGTGCACACTTCTACAGTTCCGCTCGTTTCAGATACCCCCTAGCCTCCTATTCTTGCTCAAAATTAAATCAAAATGGTGATAGAACTCAGTGCGTCGCTGTCGTCGCCCCCTCCACCGACGCCTTCATCGTCGATCTCCTCTTCCTCCCGGTTCAACTTCTCCTCGTGCTCCTCAACCTCTTCGAGTCATTCCCTTCCTTCTACATCGCCCCCCGATACGTGTAACGACTTCTCGGCGATGTTCGACTATTTCCTCTCCCCTTCGACGACGAATTCTTCGTCTTCGACGACAGCGACGCTCTCCACCGCTTCGCCCCATTACAGGTTTGTTTGCTTTGGCCGCGGCCGTCGAGTTCACCAGCTTCTTCTCCTGCAGGTTCAACACCTTTGCGGCGGAAATGGAGGCTCACGACCGTGTGGGTTCCGACGGGTTCTTGTCTCAAAATCTCCTCTCCTCCTCGTCTCCGAACGCGACCTTTGGCTCAAGGTTTGTGGGAGATCGTAATCGACGCTTATCGCCTCCACGCGCTTCAGTTCGGCACCTGCGGAAGTCGAGCGAAAACGCGCAATGCTGAATCTGTCGATCTCCAAAATTCAGACCATTAACACATCGCATGCTCCGATTTCGCTCCGCAAATCCGTCCTCATCTACAACACGATGAAGTGTTTGCAGGTAAGCAGCGGCGCCAGGCCTCAGTTGCTCAGAATCAATTTGCAGCGCGAGTTGACCGAAAGCAGCGAACGCGACGATGTGTTGGGCAGTCTGATGGAAGCGGACGATGCGGCCAGCGCCACGACGAACAATAGTACTAGCGAATCCATGGACGTTGCCACCGTCGGCGACTACAAGGACATCGAAGTGATTTCGGAGCTGCATGAGCCGATGGTCCAGGACGACGAGACGACGGCGAACGGCGACGACGAGCATCAATGGACACGTGATGCGAAGAAGACCACCGAAACGCCGCCGATCGAAGTCGTCGAGTCCGAGGAGGACATGGACATCTCAACTTCACCCCAGGTACGCCCTCCAACCCCAGAAGCCCCCGAATGCGTCCGCTTTTAGCATCTCTTCAACGACGACCTCTTCTGCTCGTCGCAATGGTCGCCGTACCGTTTCGACTCGAGCTGGAACTACCTTAGCAATAGCAGCAACAGTCACTCGTACTACGGTAGCGGCGGTCTGAACATCTCATCCTCGGTTAACTCTTCCAACACTTCCTTCTTCTCTTCGGGTTCGTTCATCGAGGATTACCTCTCGGTGTGGGGCGGTTTCGAAAACGAAAGCGACTCGCTCTCGCACCACAATCTCTCTCAGGTGGACATTATGCACATGTTCGGATCTCCGCGATCGCCGCATCAGCATCAGCTCAACAACGAGCTGATCTCGCAGGCCTAGGCTTCCCGTCCCTCGTTCCGCTCCCCTCCAAATCTGGGTTCCAACAACGATTCTCATCCACCGCCCCTCCCTCCCCAATCCGTGCTAATGTTCCTCGCCACCAGTGTAGCTCTCTAGCTTCCTTCTCCTTCCTGCATTTCCACTCCGAACTAGTCTCCTCACCACAACTCTCTCCGCCACGTAGTTTGTACAAAAGTCAGATTTTCTATTCAACTCCGAATATCGAGTGAGTCAATCGTCTCTCCAGCAACGCCAATCTTCTCTACGGGATCCTTTGTGTAAATTCACCAACTTCTATTCAACTCTCCTCCTCTCCTGTGCCTCGAGTACGGCGTCTTCTTAATTCAGGGCATCTTCTGCGCGTAGACCACGCTCCGTAGTCCTTTAGTCCAATAGATTTTTATCTCAATCACTCACCTCTCACCCTGTGTACATACAATCAACAATGCATTCTCTCTCTGCCAACACCAAACTTACCTCGCGCGCGTATTTCTGTCGTCAAATGTACAAATCCGCTCTATTAGAGTCTCTCGTCGTGAAACGTGTATAGTCCTTCCAATCCTCCGAGTTCTCTCTCTCTAGTTCCTCGAAACGTTAAGCTGCGCAGTGTGCGACTGTGATTTGATCGGGTCAATGGGTATTTACTGTTTTGTTTATTTGTTACACTGCTGCTTTACAACCTCTTCAAAACTCCATTTTGCGCTTTTCGTGCCGCCGTCGCATCTGTAATTTATTCTCTCTTTCTCTCTCTTTCTCACTCCATACGGTTCATCCATCGACTCTGTTCTCCTCAGTTCTCCCACACGCAGCACCGATCGACCGGCTGGGCCGGCCTAGCAGTTGTAGTCCTTGAGGTAGGTAGACCTGCTCATTAGACTTTCTTGTATCCTTTGCGATACGATCTACGCCGTCGCGAATCTCGTGTACATAGTGTGATTGTGTGTGTGTTCTTCTATTTTCTCTCGTTGCGGGTTGCCTCGAGCATTGTCTCACTTCCGAGCCCCCACTGTATAGTTTCGTAGCTTGTACAAAGAGTTTCTATCTCTCCCTCCCTCCTCCCTGTGCGTGTGCATCGTCGTTGTTATCTCTCCTTTGTTAGGGCGAGTTCGAGTCTCTCTACCTTCTACAGTATACCGGCTTTTACTCTCGTATTTGTTAGCTTCCTAATGTGATATCCCCAACAGATCCATTCTCTCGCCTCTCTCCGTTATTCGACTCGTTACCGCATTGAATCTTTGTACATTTTTATAATCTCTCGTCTTAGAGGAATATCGATAATAAACCGCATATTTTACTCGTTTTTGTGGCCGGCAGCCGGGCGATCGCTCGTTCACAATGGCGGATTACACTCGTGGAACGCAATCGTTCGCGAGAATTGTTGCGAGAAGTGCTAATTGGCGTCTTTGCATCTCCGCCGCATCCTCCGGCCCTTACAGTGCGAAGTAGCGCTGGGGAGTGAGCGCCGCTGCTGCCTGCGACCATCGTTTCGTCGTTCGGCGCCTCCGTGCGCAATTAAAACGACAAAAACAAAATGAAAATTGCGACGTCAAGTCACACTTGACCTCACCATCATCAAATTGCGCATAATTATCGACGGCGCAATAGTCTCTCGCTAGAGGTTTACGGTAGAAACGCATTTTACGATTTTCACGAACGCAGCGCCCTCCTTTGGTCACTTTACAGTTTGCGTTGGATTTAGAGCGGGCGAGCGAGTGAGTGACTGAGCGAGCGAGGGAGTTTACGCTCACTCCGTGTTGACATTCCACTCGGCGACGTCACTCCAACGAATTCCTCATTCCGATCGCTCCAGCAGCTGTTTTTGCTGCAAATGCCTCGACAGCTGCTGTTGCAGGCGCCACTTTCCAATTCGCGACTTTCGCGGTGACCCGAGATCCGAACGGGATTATGGTGATTTGCCTCTTTGTCCACGTGTGCGCCGCCTCATCGTCGTCGGAGACCTTTTTTGCGTTGTTATTGTTCGCGAAATTGCCTCGCGCACAATGGAGGCAGAGGTGGCTATTGTCCCCGGACCCCTCGCGCAGCGCCGTCAAAGAACCGCACTGTTTTACAGCGATCGGCGATCGAATTACCTTTGCGAGTTCTATTTTCGTTCGCGCGGCGGAAACCAGTTTGGACCAGTCGAAGGATGGAAGGCGCGTCCCCAGCAGGGAGATGGATGGAGGGACGTCGCCGCTGGGGACCGATTTGGCGGCGCTGATAGTTGACGTGATGGGATGTGCGTGCGTCACACGCATCCGTCGCGTGTGGGCGCTGATTCATCCGCCATTTATCCGCCGTCGGCGCGCCTCGGGCGCCCGCGCGAGTCAAATCCCCTATTTATGAAATGGAGTCTTTGTCGAGCGCCGCGACAGTTGACTCAGAATCCCCCGAGTCGTAGTCTCGGCGCAGAACCTCAAAGATCCTGGGAAAAACACTCGCGACACGGAGTCACGGCTGAAGACAATTACGAGGAAGTGCGCTTTGTGGGGAAACAAAGAAAGGCACTTGAGAAACCCGTTTCTGCTATTCGTCTTTGCCGAAAACACGATTAATCAGCAGCAGCAGCACTCAACTGTCGATCAGACGTGTTTTTCACAAACAAAAGACGATTGTGACCTCTTTAGGTTGCAACTTTTTGCATTTCGTTTCAAATGGCGGTCGATGTCCGCTCCACTTTCCGCAGGGAGGTCCTCTCCTTCACAATCCGACGCCTAACTGGATTACAAGATTAAATGAGGTTGTTGTAGATGAAAACACTCCGTTTCGACTCTTAGAATCCGCGATTTCTCTACGCTAAAGTAATCCGATTGTCGAATGTCGCAGAAATTGTGAAGATTTGCGTCAGGCACCCCGTGTTGCCACAATAACCGGCGTTTCGGGCGCTTTTTCATCCTCTGCGTTTTCCCTCGGATTTTAATTATTCGCACGTCAAGTCGACATCATCGCTGATCGGTCGGAGGAGAACAAAGGTCGAGCGAGCATTTCTTCAGAGCTTCCTCACGGGAGCGCGTCGTTTTTCGGCGCCCACTCGTCAGCATGCGCTCTCGCGTCAGTGTTTAACCTTCGGATGTCGACGCGGAGCTCTCAAGTCGGTGCTCCGAGGACGATAAGCGCCCGATAGCGGCGATCACTGATGTATTTTTTGTGTTCTGCAAAGGCGACGCATTCCCGATCGTCGATCGACAAAAAGCGACCGATGGGCGCGGCGGTGGGGAAGTCGTCACGCGACTCGATCCCGAAAGGACGATCGGGTCAGACGCGCGCGGCAACTCCGCGAGAGAAGGAGATGTGCAGGTGACCGAGCGAGAGACGTCAAAAGAGCGCCGACAGTGCGAAGAGGAGACGCGTTGGCGCGTTGAATTTGAATCTGGCGCAGAACCAATTGGAAAAGTGCTCTGAGGAGCGATAAATGGACCACTTGGAGAGTTCATCGTATCGTTATCGGTCAGAGGAGGAAATTGCTGCGAGCGGGAGTGAAATTCGATTGTTTGTTTACGATGAGAAGTCGCAGAATCCACTTTCGATGCTCCAATGTTTACGTCGAACGAGCGCGAGTGAAGGTGTCGGGTGACCGCCGTGTGCGTCTCGTTTTACTCCGCGATCTCGCACTCGAAGATCGTTCGCAGCGAGTTTTCTTCTCACAAAGGCCGCCGCTACGGAGAAACTCAAAATCCGAAATGGACTGAAGACAAGTCATAAGTCGGCTTTCCTCCCTTTCCTTTGTTCACGAGTGAAAATAGCGTGGAAAAGAGACCAGAGAGCTCACAGGCACACGAATACCGTAATCCATTCAGGAAGATGCTTCCTGGATTGCCGCTCTGACAGAGGGACGAGCGGATTCGTTGTCCTCCTCTCTTGAATTCACAATTCTGATTAATCCTCGTGTGTTTTCATGTTGTTGTCGTCCGTCTTTGGCTTTACAGTACCGCCACTCGTGACTCTCGTTGTTTTCGGGGCGCACACGCGACCAGGAAGATTCTACAGAGTTCTCATGAGTTCTTTATCCGATTGCTCGCCGCAGAAATCTTTTTGTTTGCAAAAACGCACGAAGCGAACGCGGGGCGATGGGATCGCGCGATTGTTATCGCCTGTTGCGGATGCGCGAACGCACTAATTACGATCCACGCTGCGCTGCGCGGTGGCGCCGTTCCTCCGCTCGCTTCGGTATCGATGCGAGGGAAACGGAGGACTTTGCAGGAGAGCGCGTAGGTGGAAACGGTCGAACGAGGTTTGCAGAGTGATTCTGATTGGAATCGTCACAACTCGCGTTTGCTGGCCAATCTGACTACTTAAGCCTCAATGAGAAGTCGTCGCAGATCGTATCTGTGCGTTTTCGCGTATAATACGCGTGTTACACAATGCTGCAATGCGATCCTCGTGACCATCCGGCGTTAGCGAAAGCGATAGTCAGCACAGCTGATTGCAGGGCGGCAGCAAAAAGATTGAACTGCGGTCGCCGCGATACGGTAGTTACCAACAGTTGACGACCTTGAGGTTTGATGCTTACAACGCGGCACTCCAACAATCGTGAGAATGCCGCGTGTCCTTCGGAGAGGCGATCTTTGGTTGAATCGCTTGGAAACGCGCGATTTCCGCTTAGAGGGAAACAACGCAAATTGCGGGTTTTCCACGAAAAACTGACTTGAAGATCCGCGGATTGACTTCTGTCGACAGGAAGACTTTGTTTTCTACCGTGTACACCTCGGCATACTGTAGAATGGGGAAGGTGAACGTCACTATGTCTTCTCATTGAGATTTCGCTTCCGAACACCGCAATTAGTCAAAGGTTGTCGCTCAAGCGCGCTGCGGAGGGAGAATTATGTTTAATTGTGGTTGTTGGAGAACCGACCAACGAGCGAAGCACCCAGAACCTCTCTTCTTTGTTCCGCAGCGCCATCAAATGCTCGCTCAGCTGTGCACATTTTGTCGTTTTTCGCCGATTTCTTTCGTCAAACAAAACGACGACGAGATTCTCTGCGGCGTCATGTGCTCCGACGGCATCCGCACGTCGTGCGTGGCCTTCGCAAGACGCCAAAGATCGCCGCGCCTTTGTGTGCGCCTTGATCGCAGGGAGCCGCTTTCGCTCGGCCTTGGGAGGGGGCCTTTCCTACCGACAGCTGACTGATGGGAGAGGGAGACCTCCAAAGGGCATTTGGCCGTCTGTCTCGAACGCAAACAACCAATAATTTGCCATTTTGCTTCAGTTACGTCACGACAGAGAAGCGCGTGACGAGATGATGAATAGGGTTTCGTCTTGTGCCTTGAAAACAGCGAATCGAGGCGTCGTTCTTCGACGCGGGGACCGAAAGAGTCGCTCTTCGAACGGCGAAATCCGTGTTTTTTCAAAAACGGAAGTGAAAACTTGCAGTGAAGTGAGTAGCTTCATCTCATTTGCTGCGCTTTCGCACCTAAAATGTGAATATCCGCGGTGAACCAGAGATGGATGGTTCGTCCCTTTACCACAGCGACGACCCTCATGCGGTTCACATGTTTGTTCACAAGTTTTTGCGATCGCAAACCATCGGGGAAGAGAAAACGCCCGTTCCTGCCATCAAGAGCGTCGTTGTGTGGTGATGCGAACGGCGGAAAGGACGAAATTGATGCGAAACACATTGCAAAGCGGTAGATGCCGAAGGTCACAACGGCGCTATGCTAATCGCTTCGATCTCCACCGCTCCATCAGCTGCTCGCGGTGTAAACAAACATCCTTCCGATCGTAATATGATGGAGGTTTCGCTTCAAAAACGTTCACCCTGACGGAACAGTTTGGGTGGTTACGGTAGAAGAAATCAGCGATCGTTTACTCGATCCATCAGCAACTCGAACGAACAAACAGAAGTTCATTGCCGAAACCTGTTCAGTCGCTCTTCTCGACGCGTTTTTTCCTCGAGAACCGCGAAAATCGCCGTTCCACTCGCACATCACGCTGGAACAACACACAGAGAGAGCAAAGGTTCCAACGCGCACCACCCTTGTTTCATATTCGATGTTCGTCGAGTTCACGCGCAAAACACATGTTCGGCACGCTTCGAAAATTGCGTGACCAATCTGATCGGTCAAAAGTCATCGCCGCTTCTTTCGCTCCCCTGGCGCGCCGTCCCCACTTTGCATAACGATCGCGTGTTCGTCGTGGCCTTCGGGTTCTCCTTCGACAAAAACGTGTTAGCGAATGAAATTTGGCCTTTCGTCACATTTGCCTTGAATGTGCGCGAACATAAAACCGCCGCGCCCTCACCGACGGCGCCGTTTATCGTTATTTTATTTCGATTGGAGCACTCGACAACAAAATTCACGTGAAGAGCACACGAACAGAGAGAGGACATCGTGCACTTCTCGCTCCGCGATGAAACGAGGTCTTTAAAGTATTATTTATATATTAAAATCATAAATTATGAATAGAATAAACAAGAACTTCACAACACCTAAGCAGTTTACTTATTCGGTCTGCGCGGAAGCATCAACCATCGAGAAATTAATCCCGAACTTGGCCAAACGCTCGTAGATTCCGGTCTTCGCGAATGCTGAGGCGGTGGTGAAGACGCCACCGTTGGCTGGCAGGGTGTCCTTATCCTTGAGCACCGTTAGGGCAGATGAGAGGATGCAGAACGAAGTGGCGATGTATCCAGCATCTGGACCGTCACAGCGAGCGACCTTTTTAACGGCCGGGGCAGTTGGGTGTTCCTCGCTTACAGGAAGTTTCTCATTCCATCCGGTACCGAAGAACCAATATGTGAAGCTGGCCTAAACATTGAATGTAACCCCGCCATCCCGGTGTTAATTAAAGTACCTGATCCATCTGCTCTTTAGTGGGTCCGCTGTTTTTGAACATGTAGAAACTGCACTCGTCGGGGTACTTCTGGAGGATCTTGCGAGTGAATTCGAACTGAACCATAAATTGGAAAATGACGAGCCAGAGCATCAACATGATGGACCAGAAGAGCGACTGTACGCGGATGTACGTCTCAAGGACCACCGGACGTTGCTCGTTCACAGTGTAGTCGTAGTACTGCGAGCGGTTAACAACGCTCTTGTCAGCTCCCATGAAGGGAAGCGCGTAACCACCGAGAGAAGGAAGAGACCACATAGTGGGGTGTTTAGGGAGTTTGTACTGCGAACGAGGAACCTTGACTGGCATAATTTCCTTGCGAATTTTCCCGATTCCATCAGATTTGGCAGCCGCGATTCCAAGAATCAGAGTCTGGTACGTACCAGCATTAAACGAATAACCCTGAAAGCGAGTCGTCATGGTCCGTTTCACTAACTTCAGCTTACAGCTTCACCGGTGTTGAGCTGGACGAACGACTCGATTTGGTTAAGGTCTCCACCAAAGTGTGTCTTGATGTAATTGACACCGAGATCACAGGGGATGCTGTCCCATCCACAAGCTCCAACAATGTACACTCCTTTCTCTTCGGCCATCTTTCCGTAGAGCATCTGCATCTTCTCCAGCCACTTAATTCATAAAATATTGACCTCAAATCGTCAAAATCTGACAAACCGCAGGCTCTCCAGAGATGTCTACGTGGCTCGCACCGTTCTCAACCGCAGCCTTAACCACTGGTTCGCCGTAGAGTCGATACTGAATTTTCGAAATTACAACAGAAACAACTCGACCGAATCTTACCGGACCAACAGCGTTGATGATGACCTTAGCTTGCTTGGCCATGTCAGCCAACGACGCGGAATCGCTGGAGTCAGCGACGATGATTTTCGTCGAGCTGAGATCCTTTCCGATGCGCTCTCCCACCTTAGCGACCGTGGACTTCAATTTGGCTTCCGAACGTCCGGCGACCGCGTAGGTGACATCGGTGTACTCCGACTTCACCAGGTTCTCCAGCACAACGGCACCAGTGTAGCCGGTGGCTCCGTAGATGACGATGTCGTATCGTTCAGTCATTTTCTGATAAATAATCCAAATTGCAAATGAACAGAAGCGAGCGACGCGATAGAAGAGAACAGAGCAACAAGAAACGACGAGCGAAAATGCGTCTTGGCGATATGCGATAATGCTGCCAATTTCCGAATCGAATTCGGCGGCGCTGATCGATCACTGCGAGCGAGTGGGCGCGTGCAACTTCGAAATTTGTTTGCAACGCGAGGAATACGAAAACACCTCTCGCGCGGAATGTGGTCCGAGCGCGAGAGCGAGAGGTCTTTGCTCTGTTTTGCAGAAAGACGAAGAGTGTTATTGTGTGAGTGTTTGAGTGCATCGATCGCTCGCTGGATTTCTGCAAGAACAAGTTGGCTCATTTGCCATGAAAAACGATGCGATTCGTTTATCGTCCACTAAGCATCCGTGGTTTTTAGATTCGCTCGTCGCGCTGACCGCCATGCGGAACAGATTTGCGCAAGTTCGGAAAACGTCGGATTAATCACACGAACGCTCGACCGTCGACGCAAAAACGTTTGTTCCGACTTTTGAATCAAATCGCGAGGAATTCCGTCCGCGAACACTTATCCGTCCAATAACACGCATTAGACAAGCGGAAAGTTGCACACGCGGATCAGAAAGAGGATGAGAGGGGAAACGGAAATTGCTCGCTTTAAGGGGACGATGGTGAAACGGTGCAGAGTGCAAACTGCAAAGTATTGCCGTTTCGCTTGCCTTATATCACTTGAAATCGGCCTGGCGACGGGAAGTGAGTCAATCGGCACACACAAGCGACTGTAAAGGAAAGCAGTGTGCAAATGCGACTTTTTGGTCCATTTTGTATGTTCTTTCTGCCGTTCTTATCACGCCACAACAGCCCACCGCTGTTAGGAGTGCACGTACTGTTCAGGCAATATGGCGAGAGTTGAGGGGCAGCTTATCGGAACACGAGATGGCAAACGGGTGGAGGCTGTAAACATGCAATTCTGTGAAACACCGCGTTGCGAAATAGCTCGCAGTGTGAGCGATGACGGCAAATGCAAGAAGAGGGTGACTCGATTCAGATGCTTGACGACTGTGCGAATGATGCAGCGAGAGAAACATTCCTCTGAAATAGCCGACGATCCTTCAGTTCAAAATAGAGAGGCGATCGATCAATTGATCTCTCGACTTCCTTTCCGCAAAGAATCACTTTTACGAGAATCATACTGATTGTGAGTGGTTATATGTCAGCTCTGCCTTCCGTTTCATATTAACCGATTCTGAGGGAGAAAGGGTCCGGTCCTTCGTGGCAAGTCTCTCTTGTCACGCCGACTCCATACTTCTGGCCTGGCGCTGTCGTTTACATTATTTCTATATAGTGTCCCTCTTTGATCTCTGTGACGTGTGCTCTCCGTATATACGAGCTTCGATAAGTTCGCACGAAGATGTCCTTTCAATGAGTGTTTCATCGAGATATTTCCCAAAAGTGACTTGTTAACCCGAAAACATGATGATGATGAAAACAAAGCCTCAAGTCACATATTTAGTCATTTATACATAAAATCTCTTAATTGTCATTTAAGTTTGTTATCCGACATCAAATGCATTCGACGGTTAAAAAAATTAATAATGATGCCCAGACGAAGGCTGATAACCGTAAGAGTCCAGCGTTGGCTGTCCGTAAACCAGGTTGTGCTGGGCTTGGGGAACGGGGAAAGGAGGCGGTACCGGTGCTGGAGGGGGACACTGAGATTTGGCGGCGGAATTGTCCATGATGACGCTACAGAAGGCGATTGCCATAAATCTGGAGGAGGAATCTGCTGCTGCATAAGTGAGGGAAGTTGTTGAAGAGGCAAATGATGTTGCTGTTGTTGCAGCGATGGAAGAAGTTCGTGTATGTTGTGATTGAACTGTTGAGACGGATGCGGCTGCGGTGAGTGCGATAACTCATGCCTCTGTGTTTCCATAGCCAAAACTTGATCGAGAATTTTTCGAAGACTGCTGAGACGTTCTGAAGTAGGCGAGAGTGGGCGATGCTGAGAAGCGTTGGAATCAGGTCCCGGTGATCCTCGAAATCCCAAGTGCTTCGAGCATTCGCTCACAATAAGTCGCGCTTTCGGAAGATCCCTTTCGCTGAGTCCAAGCTGCCTGCATATAACTTGAAGTTGCTTATCTTCTTCCGACAGCGGATTCACTCGAGCTGGACGAACGCCGAAAAGCTCATGTCGATCTCTACTGCTGCGATCATATTGGTTGTTACTAGAACGATTCAGGTCCTACAATCAATCAACGCTTATTCCAACCATAAGAATGCACTATACTTACCCTCGTTGAAGCTGATCGAGACGAAGAACGATGTGGACTGCGGCTTCGACTTCGACGCCTCTCATGAGCTTGTTCCCGTGCTTTATCATGTTCACGGCGATGATGGTCATGATCTCTACCGCGGTCCTCCATCCTTCGTTCAAGAGAAATCCTATGAGAACGATCCCGGTGTTTCGAACGCGAGCGGCTGCGGCTCTTTGTGCGCCGCCGTTCTCGGCCCTTTTCATGCACAAACTCATTTTGTCTTTCCCTCTCCTGCAAGCGTTCATAAGCTTCTTGTTGAGCAGCTTGATCTGTAAGTAGATAGAGCATGCATGCTTCATGAAGAAGTTGAATCTTACGTATTATTTCTACTTTGACCCCACTCTTCCATCTGTCACTTTTGAATTTTGAATTTTCCGGCCAAAGCTTTTCGAGTGCCTTGAACAGAAATATTAGAACAAGATTTTCTGATTACAAGCCTTACCGCTCCAGAAATTACACATTTTAATCTATGTGTCATCATTCCGCTTCCTTCAGTTCTCCAGATCTGCTTCACGTATTGCTCCAACAGTTTTTCCTTCATTGCTTTGTCGTGCTCATCTTTCACAATTTTGTAAAAGGTTGGAAAGTTGCGACTCTGAAGACAAACGAACCAATGAAGAAACTCAGTTCCACACTCACAAGGTAATTCATCCTGTGGATGTAGGAAACCAAATGTTTCTCGATAATTACGCTGCACGTCGACCAAAAAGAGCACATTCCGCAGTAAAGACTGTCAAACCCAGGACGATCATAGCATTCCACAGGGTACAAATTGGTCACACCGACAATATCAGGAATCGCCGCTGCTGCAGAGTTGAAGAGAATCGCCTTTGAGTCATCGGGACGAATCGGTTCGATTCCCTGCTTCCACACTGAAATGACGAAATTCAACCTTGGAAATCCTTGAAGACTCATTGAAAGCGCGATACACGATAAAAAGATTCACCAAAAAATTCACCAAAACACTAAATCAATCTCATCTGTGGGAACATCATTTATGAAGGAGACGCTACTGTCTTCTCAGTATCTGTCTTATGTAAGGGAGTAGTGAAATCAGTAGGATCGGCCAGCTGACATCCTTCGTTCCAGTGTGAACTAAAGAAGTAAAGTATCGACATACGACGAAGCTACATAAATAAAGTAAGCCGCGCAAAACAAGAAGCAACATTCAATCGAACTGTCCTCTTTTCTAATTCGAGGTTCGAGTTAACAATTTCATACAACAAATTCGGTCCTAAACTCCATACCATTAAAAACGTTTGTAAAAATTGTGCCTCTGCAAAAAACATCTAAAGTCACATCTACAGTTTTCAACAAATACAATTGTTCAAAGTACAAGAAAACAGAATTAAATCGCGACCAATACTAAAACAATAAACTTACAGTAATCGACCAAGTCTCTGCGATGTTGCAACTGCATGAGTTGGCGACGATGGGCGTACATGCGCGTCTTAAGTTCCTGAACACGGGCTTCGTCCACTGGCGTCGGTGGAATCGAGTTACGATCCGAGGGGGACTTCGACCTTGATCGTCGATGCTCTCGAGAAGAAATCGTCCGATGAGAATCGCCACCATGATGGGAAGCTCTGGGACGGACGGAATCGGAGCGATAAGGTCGCACATATCCGGGACTTCGCGTTCGTGAACGCCTTCGAGATCCCACCGCTTTCGTTGACTCCTGGTGGGACGACGAACGATCCGATTGCTTTGCAGTGGAAGTGTACTGGACGGACTTCTGTTTCTCTTCTTTTTCGCTTGTCGCAGTTGAAGATGGCTTGAGTGGCATTTTCTCTTTTGCTGCTGACTTGGGTGTGTGTTCTGAATAGCTTTTGGTGTCGCCTGGATGGCTTGTCTTCTCGGTTACAGCTGCGGTTTTCCTGTTCCCCGCGGAAAGAGCCATGATTTTGCTCAATGGATCCACTTTGCGAGGGGTTAAAACCAGAACGTTTGATGACTGACGCGTAGAATTAATGCAAGTCCGTATCGGCAAAGTGCGGTAAATCGTAGGGGGCGGCGTTGTAGGTAGCTTAGCACCGCTTTCATGTTTGTTATCCGGAAGCGCTTTTGTAGCTGGATTTAAGTTCTTGGTCTCACTTCGTGTCTTTTTTTCTACTTTCGCAACTTCTTGCTTCAGGTTTGGCTTTTGTTTCTGAATCTCTTCGTCCGACACATCGATTAGCAGAACACTATCCACGGGAATGACTTCAGGATGCTCTATCGACAAGCGTGTCTTCTTGCACTGAACACTCGAAGAGCCTTCGGAAACCGCTGCTCTCTTTTGTGAAGCCTGTTTATTGGACGGGTTGAAGTTCCCAATACTCTTTGTGGTCGCTCTCTTGATGCTGACAGTTTTGTTGACTGAACTGCTATGTCCACCACGCTGCAAACTGAAGTGGCCTTCAATGACAGCAGTTTGAGAAATAGCTTCGGAGACCTTTTCATTAGTTTCATCGGTATTCTTAACCGCATTCTTCACTGCATTGGCTCTCCTTCCTGTGGAAACCGATTCACTCTCTTCCGATTTCGCAATCGATTTAACCACAGAATTCTGTGTTTCGGGTAGTCCAATCTTCAACTTTTCGTAAACAATGGATTTAGGTGCAGTTCCATTATACAGTTCCGGCATCGTCAACCCACTATCCTCTCCATAGTCGTTCTGAAAATTTTGTAATCCCCAAATAAGCTTCCCAACTAACCAAGTAAATTTCTCTATGCACGTCAGAGTCCACGTGACAGCAAAATGATTCCGGAGTATCCCCGGCAGCGAAACACATCGTGCAGATCCAGATCGGAGTAGTTTTCGTCCAGGGAAAGTTGATTTCGTAGATGCACTCTAATCCCAAAACAGAACACGACCGCTTGGAAGAGAGCGAGTAGAAGGCCGATGTTCCGTCGTATGATTTTTCCATTTGAGGAATGTCCGACTTTGTGAACGAGTACACAGCGAGTTTCTGTGAACATAACAGACGTTAGAACAACTTGCAACGGGTACTTACATCAATGTGAGACTTCTCTGCGATGTGTTTCGCTTTGGCATCTTGATCGGCGATCTTCGCCTGGCACACCTGAAATGTAATCTCAATTATTTGAGCGAAAAGAGGGAAACTCACCAAACAAGTGCCTTGTAGGAAAACTTCGTCCATTTCTAACACAAAAATCGCATTTAGCACCGCGGGATGACTGGAGATCTGCAAAGAACGATTCGCACGTTACAAAACACAACGCGTCGGCGGCGGCAACGTGAAGACGCGAATCGATGAAGTGCGAACGAAGCGTTCGCTTCGGATTTGCGCGTCGTCAGTCTACGCCGTGCTTGCTGTGTTGTGTCTGCTTGCGAGAGCGAATCATACAAGCGATACAAATGCGATTGGTCCCGCGACGTGTCGCCGAGCACCCGCGAAGCCACGACGTTCGAACCAGCCTCGTCACTCACATGACGAGGGCGTCGACGCCGACCTATTAGAACGAGGAGTTATGACACACAAATCGTGTTAAAACTGGACGAACGCCAGTTCTGAAAGCTTTACAGCTGTTTGTCCACTTTTTGTCGATGATTTATGAGTCGCGTCTGATTACGCGATGGAAAAATCCCTTTATGTGAGGAGTGAATATGTGGTGATATGAGTTTAACTGCATCCACAGCACTGCTGAACTTTGTTCCAGTAGCCGACGGTTCCGCCGACGTTGCATCCGTTGGGTCCTCCGTTGTGGAGACGCGCGGTCTTTTGGCAGGCGGCTTTTCCGGGACATTTCGAGGAGTAGCGAGCGATGTAGTTCTGAATTGACGATCGTGAGACACTAGCTGAGACAGTTCAGGAAGCTCACTTGGACACATTTCGTGGCGCAATCGTAATCCTTAGCGCATCGCTTCCATGCCTCTTCGATCGGTTCTCCCGCTTGGTGACCGATGGCGCCGCAGTCCTGGTAGTACGGTAACTTGATCTGGTAATACCCACAGCTGAGGGAGCCGACGTCCATGCGGCAGTCGAGAGGTCGACATCCGGACTCGACTTCGCAGATGCAACGAAGACAATCCTTCGCAGTGGCGACCGTGAAGAGTAGAGCGAGAAGAGGAATCGCTTTGTGGAACATCTCGGGAGCGAGAAGTGAGGAATGAACCCATGAAGGCTGCTCCTATATAGCAACTGAAGCTGTAAACAACATCCTGGCCGTTGACTCAGCTGAATTTGTTGTCTTCAGATCAGTAAACACGGTCATGTACCGTAACCGTCAAGTTTGAACTGGGATGCACCTGATGGCAAAGTCAAATCGTCTTCTTTTGTTGCGTTCGAAGGTAAACATGGCGCTACTAGGTTTACAAGCTTGCCGTTCGTCCATTTTCTGGATTTCTCTTTCAGTTCTACAACTTGCTTGTTTACCTATTTGCAAAACATTGACGTCAAGTGCCAGTCACCACCAAATTCGCCAAAAACATCCGAGCGGAAGGGCTGATTCAACACCGAAGAGGGGCGGCATTGGAGTGGTCGTTTCCAGTGATGTCATTTCGAAATCACTTATTCATCGCATTCTATTTGTGATTGCAGATCGCCTCACCTGCTCCTGAAAGGATGAAGAGGGATTGTGCCACTCGATGACTAACACACAGCGCGCGTTCCTCGCCCTGAAATGTTGCGATCAGAGGATCCGCGCGCGCGAAACAGAGAAATCAACCACCGAGCAATATTTTGTTTTCGCCGCAAAGCTCCATATAAAAGAGAATTGTTTTCTGTTCCCCACGCAGAGAAATCATCGTTCCGGATTCTCTTCAGCTGTTCTGATGGTCCAGAAATCCATTCTCTTCGCTCTCCTCTTCACGGTCGCCACCGCGAAGGATTGTCTTCGCTGCATCTGCGAAGTTGAGTCGTCCGGATGTCGACCTCTCGACTGCCACATGGACGTCGGCTCCCTCAGCTGTGGGTATTACCAGATCAAGTTACCGTACTACAAAGACTGCGGAGCGCCTGGCCACAAGAAGGGCGAGTCGATTGATGCCGCTTGGAAGCGCTGCTCCAAGGATTACGATTGCGCCACGAAATGCGTGAAGGTGTGAGATCTCGTGGTTCATGAACCGAAAGGCGTCTTTTCAGGCCTACATCGCTCGCTACTCCTCGAAATGTCCCGGAAAAGCCGCCTGCCAAAAGACCGCGCGTCTCCACAACGGAGGACCCAACGGATGCAACGTCGGCGGAACCGTCGGCTACTGGAACAAAGTGAAGAAATGCTGCGGGTGCAACTGAACTCTTTGAAGTCGTGTAATTCACTCTGCAATCGTGCAATGAAAGCATTTTTCTGACTTTTCTGATTTTTCTGACGTCATGTAAAATACAATTCTTTGCCTTTTGTGTTTCGAAAACGCGTGGAAGTGCTGCTCCGAGGACTTCATTGCTTCGCGAAATGCGTCCAGCTCTTCCCGTTTGGTTCTAGGGGTGATCAAGACATCGTATTGCTGACTGCCTCGTTGGCTCGTCTCCACAACGGACGATCGGACAGCTGTGACAAAACCGGCGCTCAATTCCTGTGGATGCAACTTCATTCCGTTGACTGATTCCGATTTATTGTCACTGAACGGAGCAACTCCTCATTCAAAGTCCTATTCCACCGTGAATGCGGATATCCTGTTTTCCGGGAAGAAGTTGGGAAAGGCGTGGTCGATCTTCCTCTTGAAGCAGCTCGTCAGATGCTTCCAACTAAACTAATGTTGAGCTCTACGAGTGCACGCTGCAGGTGGACAAACCCCAAGTTCCCGCGATATTCCGGAAAGGCGATTACGGTGCAGATAGGGTAGATAACCATTTGAGCCTGAAACGTCATTTCACTTGTGTATTGGGGCTTATAATCGAGGCTCACCGGGTAGTAGTAGCTGTAAAACGGCTTGAACCAATCGCGGACTTCTTTGTGGTCTTCGTCCGCCAGTCCGCCGCTCAGCAACATCGCATCGCAAATCAAAGTGATTCCAAAGTCGACTGAATTCGCGTTCTAAAGCAGAAACTGGGGAGAACTTGCCTATGTTCGCCACGTAGAAGATGATGATCGGAGTGAAGAAGATGACCACAGTGCGCGTCTTGCGGCATTTTACCGAATTCGCGGATTTCCTTCTGTAGGTCACGATTTGCCAAATGCTCTGAAACGGAGAGATGTTGCGATGTGACTCTGCAGTGGAACTGACCAGTATGTAAGTGAGGAAGAGCGCGTGGATGCACAGGAAGCACGGAATTTCGTACAGAGTGGAGAGAAGAGCTCTTCTGAAATCGATTGACATTAGCGAAGCCGCGGCGCTCTGTGGCATCATCTACTGTTTCCAAAAGGTGGTCACCAGCACGGAGCTTCCGATTTCTGCAGCGAATCCCGTGAAAGTGAAGACGACGGCGATCGTTTGCGCTGTGAAGAAATACTTTGTCTGTTTGCTGAAAATCCTCTTTTCATCGGAAGCAGCACGCTGGCGCACCTGATAATCTCGGCGGCGGTGACCGGTTTGGTGTAGAGGAGCGAAGTCAAGACGTGGAAGAAACTCCCGATCACGGGATATTGATAGGCGACGTAGATGTCCACAAAATCGTACAAATTTTCGAATACCGTAATCGTCGTATATCTGCACGTTTCCTCAGTGATTTTACGAACACGGAGCGCTTACTCTTGGAGAACGGAAAACGCTAGGAGCAGAAGCGAGTTGACGGCGGAAGGGAGCAGAATGTGGAGCAGGAAGACGTTCACTGTGGGGAATCCCTTCGCCCTGTACACGGTGATGCAGCAAAGGAAGTTGAGAAGATAACTGACGCTGTAGAAGTAGACCTTCGGATGCATTGCGTGACTTTCAAGTGGGGAGCGGATGCTGTTTACCGCGGCTAAATCTGGAGTGATCCCCCTGGAGGGTTTTCGTGTGAAAGATTTTAATAATTTATCGATCTGGATTGTGGGGAACAACCCTCAAAGGCACGCAGAAACAACCGAGTCACGCGAATATTTAGCCTCAAATTGCTTGTTTTGGCTCAGCATTTCGACAGCGAGGCGTCCAGAGAGCGCGTTAATTAGCGATTTTCTCATTCGAACGCTCTTTTGCCGACTGAAGCAGCGGAGATGAGCGTGCGAGTTTTGCATTGCGCGCTGGGGTACCACAAAGCGATTGCACTGCGGCCAGGTGGCCAGGTATTTACCGAGGAAGCTCCTCCGCTGCCCAATTCTTGAACGGAAGGAGCGGAATTTCGCATCCTTCGATCGTCACGCTTGAAGTTTCAGAAATCTAAAGGAAGCGCACACGACTCGGGGCTCAACTTACTCACAAAGCGTGAAGAAGTTTGTTTTCGGTGAATGGAGGCGTGAAACGCGTACAAACACACAATTAGAGAATGCGGCAGCACTTCCGGCGCACCTGGAAAGTAGAGATCCTACTGTGGCGAATCATCTGGTCGATGCACTTGACGAGAACAATGACCTCCGGTCTCACCTTTCGCGATACGAGATAAAAAGCAATAAATACCGTACCCCTGATATTGCAACTATATGCCAAACCTATAGCAATGAGAACACAATGAGTACAAGAATGATGTCGTTTTACATTGGTCTACCGTTCAAAGCTGTTAGTGACCGCTTGCACCTTCCTATTTATTTCAATTTCATTGCAAACGGCGTGAATACCGTCCCTTGGTCCTCTGGGTAACGGATTTCTTCATATTTGCTTTGTAGATCTGAACCGTCAGGTCAGTCGCGTGTTGCAAAGCAATTTATTGTTTTTATTTTTTCAATGGAATCCGCCTGGTACACGCCTGCGCTGTGAACGCGGCTTCGTAGCCTTCCAGTCGCGACGATATGCCAAAACCACACGTACGACTTAACAAAGCCCCAGCCAGTTAAACATTTGATCCCGAGCTACAAAACCCGACGTAACAAAGAATAAAGTCGGTCGTATCATAC
>MQUG01003164.1:0-130984 GCA_007213375.1 Steinernema feltiae | reverse complement strand
CACGTACGACTTAACAAAGCCCCAGCCAGTTAAACATTTGATCCCGAGCTACAAAACCCGACGTAACAAAGAATAAAGTCGGTCGTATCATACGACCGGTCCAGAAACAATGAATCTCGACGGGAGACGGTTGGGAATTATAAGATGTTAGAAAAACCAAGTTGCTTTATTCACGCTCTATCGGCATTCAGATCACTTTCGAACTCTCTGAGCTGTTCCATAAACCCGTTGTTCGGTCTAGCGATCGGACGCTCTCTGCGAATCCGATCGAGAGCTTCTGCAAGTGTGAGTTCCTCAAACTTCATCAGATATGCGATAACGAATGTAGTCGATCTCGAGATTCCTGCGTTGCAATGGACGAAGACTTTGCCACCTTCTTCTTCGAGCGCCTTCCGAATGAAAGCCAACGCATCAGGAAAGTACTTCCTAATGTTCATAGTCGGCTCATCGAGGACATTGATGGTGAAGTAGCAAATCTTTGGAGAGAATGAGTTGCGCACTCCTGAAGCGCAGTTGAGGATGTGAGAGATGCCGTGGGCGCGGAGCACTTCGAAATCATGGGCGACGTCCTGACTTCCCACAAACAGGCGATCCGAGCACCTGGCAACCTGAAGGTCGGGTTTCTCATCGACGACAAATCCGCATCGCCGGCGTCGTTCCAGCGCCTTCTTCTTCCGATTCGAGAGTTGGTTGGCGGTAAAAGATCCGTCCGCATTTCTCCTCTCGATGACTTCGGTTCCGTCTTCTCGAGTGACGCTCGTTTCCACGGAGTTCAGCCTTCCTTTCGCGAGCTTCAGGCGTTCGGCGAGAGAGACTGCATTCTGAAAATAGGGGAAATTTCAAGAAGAAAGCGACGATTTAAGATTTATTGGTGGCACGTCGATAAATTAGATAAGCATTAGTATATAGATAAACAGCATCGGTCATCCTTAATCGTTAATTCGGCTTCGAACTTCGAAAGCTTTCAGCTGCTTGACGAATCCGTCATTTGGTCACGCAATCACCATCGCCTTCGGTCGCTATTCGCGCGAATTTAATATTAAAAAAACGTTCGAAAAAAACGTATCAATTCTCGAAGCACAGTTCGCAATATGCGTTCACTACTTGCTGCGCCCTCAAAAGCTCCTATTCCTGCGCGACGTCTTCGTGTCCCACGTAGTCTCCAGACTTCTCCAGACTGAAGGTCGACAACGACGATGGCGCCACGTCTCCGCCGCTTCCCGACTGACGCCAAGAAGTTCCATTGGGGTCATCCAACTTCATCTTCCCGATGGCTTTTGATCAGGACGAATCAGTGAGTGTCAGTGACCGTCACGTCCATCGACTTTAGCCGGTGCGGAGGCGCGGGTGAAATGATCAAGACAGACGTGCAGACAGACAGACAAGACAGCCGCTGGTGCTGTGAGGAGCGAATTGCGACTGAGAGTTCTTCGGAACGAGATATAAATAACCTCATTAAAAGGCGACTTCCTCGGAATCAAAATTCCGTCGCCTGACCACCACCATATGATGTGAGTCTCATTCAGGCATCGCACTCCTTTTTTTGGTTTCCGCACGCGTTAATCAAGCGGAAGGAGCAAGACAACGAATCGTCAGAATACCATTTATCGAGAGTTTAAATAAGTTACTGCACAGAGAGGGTCATTCGAAGAACGAATCCAGTTTGGTCAGACGGGCAACAACAGCGACCAGAAACGAGTTATCCTCGAGGAACGCAAATACGAAAAAGCCAACGAAAATGGCTTACTGACACAAAACGACGACACGCTTTAGATTTCTTTACATGTCAATAAAATAAATCTTTATAGTGAAAGAAAAAGAGCACGATAGCGTTATAAATAATGTACAACAGATGACAAAGTATTCTATTCCGGCGGGTGGTCGGGAAACAAACGATTATCTAACAGTGCTTAAGCCAAATACCATCAAAGAGCGGAGGGTGAACGCAGTTCTTCGTTAGAATGAGAAAGATGACGGCGAAGGTTGGGGGGATGGAGATACGTACAACCGTAGACGGCCAGAATACAGTGCCAGCCGCTAGATTATTAAATACAGTATGAAAACCACGCACTTCGTTACGAGAACTTATTATCACAAAGAGTGAATGAAAGGACAACAAACGACAGCGAATCTACCAAACTAACAACGAAGATGATCAAATAGAACGCGGCCAAAGCGTCATACAACAAGAAGAGTTCTACCATTCCGGTACCTTGAGCTTTCATTTCTTAGATGCACTAGATGCTACCGTAGTGGACGCAGTAGCGCCAATGGCTGGGGCGACTGACGTTGAATTGGAGCGCTTTGTCGAATTCGGAGATTTGTCGGCGGTATTGCTGACAGGCGTAACCCCGTCCTTACGCGCCACAATGAAATCCGTCAGCGGTTTCTTTGACAGAATTTGTGGAGCTATCGACGGCTCGGGAGGATTCTCTTCGACAGCCGCTAATCTCTTCCAGAGATCTTCCCTATCCTTTTCGCGTTTCTTTTCCCTGTAAAATAATCCCGTAAACATTTCAAATTGGCATACCAATCTACCTTTGTCGTTCCAATTTGTAATTGGCAGTGAGTTCGTCAAACAGTTTCCCATTCATTTCCATGAATGTCTTGAGCACATTGTAGACTAGGGCGACAATCGTTTGGTTCCAGTGTTCCTTGCTGATTCTGTAGAGAGCAGGGAACATGATCGGCATCACCTAAAGTATTCTCGTCATTTTAAGAATTAAGGGACAGAGACAAACCTGAACACTGGTCTCTTCGATTAAGGACAGAATATATTCGTTGTTCCAAAAATAGAGGGCACGTTCAGCAACTTGGAAATGCGGACTCGAAACGCATTTCGCAAGCTGACGGAAAAGAGGATCAATAATCTTTTTAAACTGCTCTGGCTCGATAATGTCGAGAATCTCCTCGACTTCACCAAGGAACATGACCTCCTTCGAGCTGCACGTGCGCGGCCAGAACTTGAGAAGCGCATCGAAGACTTGGGGAGTGAGAGTAGAATCTTTCTCAATGAATTGAACGACACAATAGGCCAGCTGAAACAACATTCATTACTTTCATAAATACACGTGTCAGATTATCGGATGTTTTTACGCATGCACTGCAAAATGCAATTTGCACTAAATGTCGTCTACATGACTACTTGAAATGGCACTTGCAGTCAATAAACGCGTACAATCCGATAGGCCGGTTGGATTTCAAACAAAAAAAAGTCGTAAACTTGTAATAAATAAAAACACCTACCTGTGCATGGTATAAGCTTAGACATCGAGGTTTGTGAAGTGGCAGAAGCACCTTCACCAGAAAGACTTTGTGCTCTTGCTTCAAAGGCAAAGCGAATCCGTTGATAATGCTGCCGAGTATCTCTAGCAGTTCTCCAACACCATTGAAGGAATCCGTTTCGAAAACGAACGACAGAAACATGTTGTTGATCTGTTTTCGGATGAACGCACGAAGTCCAAGAAATTTGCCGTAGATGCGGTGAAGGACGGTTTTCAGAAAATCACGTTCACGTGGATCTTCGGAGTCGAACAAGTCCAGAAGCTAAACACATCGTTTGAAAACCAGACAAACAAATCACAAAATTACGTTCAAAACAAATCGTTGATCAATAAATTTTTTCCCGATTGCTGCTTGAAAATCGGGGGATTCTAAGAAGCGAAGAAACAACTCGTAGACCAATTGGAGATGAGGCCAAGAGACCTCCAGGGTCGGTTCATCTTCTTCGGGATCAAATTCGGAGTTGTCGCTTGGAGGAAGAACTCGGAAAATATTTTTTGATACCATTCGAATTACTTCGGGGTAAATCGGCTCCACGATCGAGCCCTTCACGCTGGTGATGTGGTCAATGAGTTCATTCAATGCAGCTCTTTTGATCTAAAAAGAATCAATGTTTGAGAATCGCTGTAGTTTGAGAATCACACTTACTTCTTTGCTCTTAAGTTGAGCTACCGGGTCGTAAAAATCGAAAATCTTTTGGCATTGCTGCAGTTTCTGAATTACGAGCGCCGTTTGTTCGGCAAAGGGAGTATCTGCAGATGAAATGATAAATTAATTGCATCAGACGGCAATAACCAACCTTTAATCAAAGGTAGCTGCACCAGTTCAGGTTCGTTTTCGGTGTGGTAACGACTACTGTTCACGAGTCTCCGCCGCCTGCGACTGTTTCCTCGTTTTGAGAACGGGTCGATCTTGTCAACGAACTGTCCAGCGGTCGCAGAGAGCGGCTGGCCTCCAGTGGCTGGACCCTGGGTTTTTGGTGGAGGCACTGTATGCTGTGCTCCCGCAAGTTTCTCCGTTGACATCTGAAGCAGCGAAATGGCATGAAAAGGAAATAGAACACAATAAAAGCGTATCGTAATCACGTAGAGTCACTATCATGTGGGACAAAATTAGAACAAACGATAGCGATGCAAGAAACGAAGAAGGAAAATCAATAAACACTGCTCGAAGGCCGTCTTCGAACGCAACAAGGTTCAATCGATTACCGGTCAGATGCGGACGGAGAAGACGTCGTTCTTCTGCGGCAAGCGTGCACCTTGCCGCATGATAACAGGCGAACGCATCACTGTGAGCAAAACGGCAACAGCGGAATAGCTCTGAGAAAGAAACGCGGAGAGAAGTGCGAGGAATTCGCTTCCTCTCCTCGCTAGCGCAACACAATCAATCGACAGCTCTCTTCACAGAATAAAAATCAATGTGCTGGAGTATTGTTTTTATCGTTCCTCCACAAAGATGAAAACGCGGAGCGCGTATCCGGCGACGGTTCTAACTCGCTAATTAAAGACAACGCATGGAATTTCTGCTTCAGTGCTGCGACGCGCACGCTAATAACTTCACTGCCAATACGAGCGGTGCTCGCGCAATCGCCATTAGAACAGTATCGTGCTAATGCTTGAAATTAGTCGTTGCAAGACGGAAAATCTCTACCCGCACGCGCGCTTCATATCGTACGGTAGCGTGAATAATGCGATTATACTCGTTCATCTCCTTGATCGTTATTTTTCTCCACTTCTTCAATTCTCCTTAGTTTTTGATGCTCAGTGACAGTGCTAGGACGAGAGCAGAGCGCCGCGACGACGTCGTCGTTTTGTCGTGCGCGTCCACGGGACACTGACCCCGCCCTCAAGTTTACTTCATTCAGATCGATAATAGCACCACGCATCACAAATCGTCCCTCGCCTTGCTAACTTGTTGTTGACGAGTGGCTGTCAATGCGAGTCGTGCATTTTCCCAGGCAATCATGATCTTCCAAGGCGCCGGGATCTCACCTTCCATGTTTCTGGACGCGAGCCTCCCTGCTTCCAGTCGCCAATCAGAGTCCGCAGTGTTACACAACGCTGCACCACACGATTTACACAATTGGAGAACTTCCAGAAAACGCACACATTTTCCACACATTTCGACCATCGTCTTTCAATGTGTCGTCGCTTGGCGCGAGGCGCGCAGTGGCGGGAGAAACGGGAAACAACCACAACGGCGGCAAAACAGCTAGCAGAAGAAGGTTGCCGAAGCGCCGGCGCCTCAGCACATTGATGACCGATGATGACAAACGTTAGAGCACACGGGGGGAATGACCGCCGACTCAGAGACGCGATGGCCACCGTGTTGGATCGCGAAAACCAGCCTAGTGCGTCACTGAGATCGTTGCATTGAATCCGGCAACTCGACCGATCTCTGAACTGAAATCTCAGTTGTGGGTGGCATAGGATGGACGACCATTGCGCTGTTTTTGGAGGAAACAGAACAAGATTAATAGGAGAGGAATCAAACAAAGAAAGGATCAAAAGAACGCGGAAAGCGAAATATCTGCGAAAGACGCGCTGGAATCGACGAAAATCATTCAGATGATTGACGAAGGGAGCGATTTGGATTTACCCCCTTCTTTACGAACATACCGAACGCAGAAATAATAATCATCGCGAGTCTCGAAACGATTCACTTGAAACGCTACAGTATCGAGACGCAATGTTTTCGTTGGTCTACAGAATTCCCTGTGTTATAGTGGAAGGCGTACGGTGGGAGAGATTCGTATATAGCGTCACTTTTATTTGAGTAAAAGTTGCGCTAGGGAGTCGTCAGGCAGCATCGCTTATATTTGCGCGTATTTATATATGTTTCCTGACGATTTGTTAAACACTTCTTGAGACCTGAATCTTGCGGAGAGATACCCCAGCTTGATGATTCGCGTTTTACGCTATATTGACTATGTAGTTAGAGTAATCATCCGATTGTTTCAGAATCCAAATCCAAGATGACTACTGCTCATCGTCCAACTTTCGACCCGGCCCGGGGTGGTTCTGGTCGCGGTGAGGGGGATCTGTCCAAGCTGTCCCAGCAGTACTCCAGCAAGGACATGCCATCCCACCTCACGCTGAAGTATCGTCAGAAGGGACAGGGTACCGCTGAGGACATCCGTCGACGAGATCTCCGCCGTGAGCTGGAAGACAAGGAACGCGACCACCAGAAGGATAAGGAAGCGAAAGACCGCCGCGCACGTGGCGCAGTCGGTGAAGACGACGAATACGTGTCCACAGCCAAGAAACTAAAGTAAGCAAAGTATATCTTACAAACATTACGAACTAACTATTGTGCAGGATTGAAGCAGCTCCCGTAGCTTCATCGAGCGTTGACGATGACGACCCATGGGAGGACACCAACGATGCCGATAGTGACGACGACAGCGATGAAGATGAAAATGCTCTTCTTATGGCTGAATTAGCTCGGATCCGCAAGGAAAGAGCATCAGAAAAAGCAGAGAAAGAAGTGGAACAAAAGGCCGAACAGGTAAGAAAAGTTTGGTGTCATCAAATAATTACTTTCGTTTTTAGGAACGCGTTCGATATGAGAACATTTTGCAAGGAAATCCTTTACTGAATCCTGACAACGACACTGGCTCATCGGATTTTAAAGTGAAGCGGCGTTGGGATGACGATGTCGTCTTCAAGAATTGCGCAAAGGGGTTAGATGAACGCAAGAAGGATGCGACTTTCATCAACGACGCCATCCGTTCAGAATTCCACAAGAAGTTTATGGACAAGTACATCAAATAATCTCTAACTATCTGAACTCTCTGGCTTGTACATTTCACACGATAAATGTCGAATTCCGCTTTTTGTCGTTTCCTTTCAATTGTCTTTGTTGCGCACAATTGTGATATACTGACATGGTCGCATTGTATTACCCTGTGATGCTTTGTTATGCATGATCGTAAGAATAAAATTAGTAAAAAATTTAAGGCTAATGCGTTGTATTTGACTGCTACGCGCTTCATCGACATCCAGACATGGACTGCGAAGCTGGCACCAGTTGGTATATAATTAAATTTTGTTGACGGATTGTTGTGTAAAATGTATTTTTAGTTCAAGATCATTTGGTTCTGGGTACGCTTGTGGCGACAAGAAAGCACCCAACATGTTGCAGAGGTTCCTCCGCAAGTGCACTACGCTGTGTCCAACGCATCAAATTACCACAGAAACGGTATAGGAGGAGATATAAGTCATTCCTTATTTATTTTTGTTTAGCAAAAAAAGATCATCAATGAAATGAAGTCTTTGGATTTTTCAAAGTGTTCGTTTCATCTTCCGAAGAGAACTCTTCCCGTTCCCACCTACTCATCGGACATCTATGAGAACGACCGAATCCACTGTTCGATTTTCGGATTTCGTCGCGCAAACGATGTTCTCCCTCTGCACGATCACCCCGACATGTACGGATTTATCCGAGCTATCCGAGGTCAAATTCGCATAGACTCGTATTCCTGGCTGAATGAAGACACCTTCGAGGTCCACGCAGAGCCTCCCGTAATCCTGGAAGGAAATGATGTCGCCATGGTTGCTCCCCACATCGGCAACATTCATGAGATTACTGCTCTTAGCGACGATGCTGCGTTCTTCGACGTTCTGGTGCCCGGCTACATCGACCGCATCTGCGAGTACTATCGCGTTGTAAAAGGTCCGAATTCGGAAGGAATTTGCTCGGTGGAACCCGTGGACATCGCTCAAAACTTTATGGTTGCATATCCTGGAAACAAGATTGTATACATCTAGCCCAGCCGCCAACTTTCATTTTGTCCAGTTTTACAATGTACATATTTCCATAATAAAATGGTCGTTCATCAAGACTGCGCTGTTCGCTTGCGTCTCTCCCCATCTGGATGTTGGCTTTGTCGCGCTCGTGACGTGATCCTCTGATTTTTAATCGTTTGACAAATTGACTTTTACAATCCGTGGTTGTGTTTACACGTGATCGGTACCCACAAGGACACCTCGCTTCACACCTTCGGAGAATTGTAAATTGGGAGCAGAAGGAGAGATGCAAATCGCAAGGAAAGCCAAAGAAATGTCGATGACATGTTGCGCTCAAGTGTGAATGAGATAAGCGAGTCATAACGCCTCTTTTCGTGTTTCAGGTGGCATCGCGATCGTTTCCTGAATGAGGAGCACACGAGTAGGAGAGTGCCGATAAGTAGGATTCTTCTTCCTCAAGAGAGGCGCTTCATCGAGTCGCGGAACGCCGTTGTGGGGCGCCGACTGTTATGCAGAAAAGAACGAATCGATAGCGCGGCGGGAAAGTCGCGTTGACCTTTCCTCCTCCGAGTTTCAGGCGGTGACTCCTCTTTCACGTTGCTCACATGATGACGCTCCGTTACTCCTGGGAGCCGCGTTACTCACTGATCGCGTGTTCAACGACGAGAAGTGACTGTTTACCCGCGATCACAGAGTGCAACTGAAACACGGAACTCTGTTCGCAGTGGTGAGGCGGCGGCGATTCGCGCTCCGCTCCTACGCAACCTCCGAATTTTGATTATTGCTGTAATCGTCCTGCTTTGCGTTCCTTCGCGCTGCTTATCGCCTTTGAAAGTCGGCGACTGCGTCGGCCCTCAACTCGGACGATCCTTTGCGCTACTGATAGTGGCGAAGGTCACTCGTCACCGCGTTTTTTGCCCAAAGCTCCGTCGGGTTGTTTTCGTGTGTGTTTCTTGGCTCTGCGAGCCGAACGTTCGCTTTGTTGACCTACTATTACCTACTCTTCGCTCTCTTTCAGGGTGATTGCCTAATGGCCGACCACAGCGGCTACAGGAAGGCATTCGTCTTTGCACTCACGTTCATCAGGTAGCAGATTCCGCTGACCGTTCACGGAGATAATGTCGCCGCTTTCAGTTATGGCCTCTACCATGCCAGCCGCAAGACGCTCAGCGGAGTCAAGAAGTCGATGATGGACGAGTGGACGAGCAACGGAACGCACAATGTGAACCTTGAAGATGAACTGCTTGGCGGGAACAAGACCGACAATGTAGGATTCGCTGAGATTCCACGTCTTCTAGCGTAATTTAGCCTTTCTTTCCTTCCAAAGAAGACGCGAACACGTTCCTCGGATTTCTCGATGCCGTCTTCATGGGTGCCTATGCCGCCGTGAGTGCTTCCTTCCGCGATTCCAGTTAATTCAATCTCTGTTTAGGCGCTTTTCTTCTGGGGATGCATGGGCGACCGTTACAATCCTCGTAACGTTGTTACCATCGGAATGGTGTTCTCCGCCATTACGGTAATCGCACCTTCAACGCTCTCTTCCTTTATCTGCGATGATTTCAGCTAACCGCATTTGGAGCGATTCCGCACTTTGCGCATTTCTACTCGATTCCCTACTACATTCTGACCTACCTCGCGTTTGGCATCGTCCAGGCGTGCGGATGGCCGAGCGAAGTGGCCATCATGGCCAACTGGTTCGGCAAGACGAATCGCGGATTGGTCATGGGATTCTGGTCGTCCTGTCAGCCGATCGGAAACATCGTTGGAGCGATCGTCATCTCGCTCACACTGCGATTCGGCTACCAGTACACCTTCGTCGTGAATTCAGCGATCGTTCTGATCGGCGGCGTTTTCTTCTTCTTCTTCATCCAACCGTCGCCTAAATCGCACGAACGATCGGAGGAGAGCAGCAGGGATCTGGAGGAAAACGAAAGTAGTGATGACGAAGAGGACGTCCGTGTGCTTCGGGATCCGTTGCCTCTAAGTCTCTGGCAAGCGCTGTTCCTTCCAAACGTCCTTCCGGTAACGATTACTTCTGAACAGAGCAATTTCAATGAGGAACTTCCAGTATTGCCTCTGCAACGCGTGTTTGAAGTTTGTGAACTACGCGTTCTTCTTCTGGCTCCCCTTCTACCTCGCCAAGAACTTCGGTTGGGACGAATCGGAGGCGAATCAGTTGGCAACGTGGTACGACGTCGGAGGAATCATCGGATCGATAGTCGGAGGCATCGCCTCAGATCGCCTGGGCCACCGGAGTCCCGTTATCGTCACAATGCTGATCACCTCGCTCTTCACGTTGTTCGTTTACTCCGAGCTGGGCGACGACAAACTCCTTAACTCGCTCGTTATGGTCGTTCTCGGATTTACGATCTCCGGTCCCTACAACCTGATTGTCGGAACGATTTCCATCGATCTCGGCAGTCAACCCGAACTCCACGGCAACCTACAAGCGATGTCTACAGTATCCGGCATCATCGACGGCACGGGCTCCGCCGGCTCAGCAATCGGCCAGCTCGTCGTCCCGATCGTCCAGAATTCGCGTGTTGGATGGTCGGGCGTCTTCTACCTCTTCATCGTCATGGTAACTCGCGCTTCCGCGCTTCAATTTGCTGAAAAACGCGCTTCAGAACGCCCTTTCCGTCTTCTGCCTCGCTCGGCGCTTCTTCCTCGACGTCGCACTTCTGAAACGCGCTTGGCAACAACGTCACGACCGCGAATCGGAGCCCCTTCTCAGCCCCACCGGCGTCTAGTCAAACGAAACGTGCCAAAATCCACCTCATACGGGACCAAAAGAGTACATATTGCGAGATCATATCACTCTGTTGAATCAATTTTCTCCGAACAACGACAAACTACTGAAAGACTTAATCGCGATCATGACAGGCGACCGAATCAGCTATTTATCGGTTATTACACGCCCTAGATCAAGTGAATATCCTCCGGAGTCTTGAAGAGCAAGTTGTCGACAAACTGCTGACCCACAGTGAAACTGTGGTCCTGATTCGCGCACTCGTATCGCCATCCTCCGAATCTGTAAACGGCAGATTAGCACAGAAACTGAAACGACTCCTTACCGCCCTCGGGAGTAAATGCCGCTGTCTTCGAATATTTGCTGGCACCTCTTCAACTCAGGTTCGCGGTTCAACGTCGGAATCGGGTACCGAAGGGGAGGACGTGGAGCCACTCGTTCACGACGAGCGATTTGTGCGCGATGATTCCGTTCTCCTCCAAATCTGAAACGAAAATTGGGGATGAGAAATGGTGCCTCGGCTGACCTCCGATCGTCCTCTCGATGACTTCGCTCTCGTCAAACTCGCCGTCCGCCGTCAATCCGATTTCGCAGAGAACCGACCAGAATCTGTTGACGTCGGGAGTCATTTCGTCGTTGAAATTAGAGATGAAAGTGCATCTGTAGAAGATCGTCTCCGGTCGAGGGAAGTAGGCCCAGCTGATGTTGGCCGCCCAGTCGGACTGAGGATACTTTAGCCCGATTCCGACAAGCAGAACCTGGAACATCGTGAGTGAGTTAATGCAGCGCTGATAGTCGCGATTCTACCTTGGAATATTTGAGATCGATGGGCGCTTCGAGTTTGCAGATCTCCCCGAGCGTCACAATCGGAATCGTCGACAGAATCGCGTCGAACCGATAACTCGCGCTTCGCGTGTTTATCTGAAGCAGAAATTAGAGAAGCAGCGGACGCTCCGCGCACCTCCTTCTTCGTCCTGTCGATCGCGACGACTTCTTCGTTGAAATGGAAGATTTCCTGTGGGAATCTCTGCGCGATCCGCTTCCAAACCTCGCCGATCCCCCTCGTGTCCGCAGGGTATCGAAACACCGAAATCGGCATCTGTTTCTCCTCGCAGGGCATCGGCTTCGGCACCCTCCCGACCACCCAATCGCAGTTCATCTCCTCCAAACCCACTGTCCACACCTTCTCGTTGTAGGGGCGGATGAAGATTTCCTGCATCGTTGGACCGAAGCTGTTGAGGGTGAATTCGTCAAAGTTGCGCGACGCCTTCGTGTGGTCCACGCGCGCGAGGTCCTCGCTGCACTTCTTGCGGAGTTCCTCGGGAAGACAGTGGATCGACTGCTGCACGGGGTACGGCACGTAATTGAGCGTCGGGTCCGAGGAGGCGAGCACGTGCTTCATGTCGGCCTTGACGATCCGCTTTATGTAATTCCATTTGGTGGAGGTGCTCTCGAAGACCTCGGTGAACTCGGGATACTTGGATTTTCCCGTCACGTGCACTCCGAGGTCCCAAGTGAACGAATTCGCGTCGGTGACAGATCGAGCGAGTCCGCCTACTTCGTTCTCCTTCTCAAGTACCGTAATCTGCAACGAATTATGGTATAATCGAGCAATTCTCAATACAAAAATTCACCTGAACGTCGTTTTCTTGGATTTTCCCGCTCCTCACGTGCTTGTACAACTGGTGGATTGCTCCGATCGCCGTGGGACCGCTTCCAATCACTACAAGCCTGAAAGGACCGTCTGCCGGCCCTGTTAGGCGTGCGGTCTCGACAGCGGCGGTCATTAGGAAAAAGTGAACGTAATAAGTCGATCGACGGGTCAATTCCGATTCCGATTGCGGTGGCGGCAGTCAGTTCAAGGCCGATAGAGACGTTGCAGCGGCGTGCACTCATCTCGGTCGCCTTCCGATCCTCCCGGAACTCTTCGGTACCCGGTCCGGAGTCCACGATGACTCGGCAGATCGACGCAAAAACCGAGCGATTCGAAACAAAAGCGTTCGTTGGGTGCCGGAGGGAAAGTTTTCTGCTTCGTTCAAGTTCACAGCCTCCGCTCGCGACCCCGCTCACCCGTCGCGCAACCGGTTCGCGACAATCGAACGCCTCGGGCGGCGGCGAATCCAATTTTTTGTCTTTCGACTCGACGCGAGCAACCCACGCAGAGGGAGTCTGTTGCAAAGGCGTCCGGAGCGATAGGAATCTCCGTGGATTCACGGAGTTATGCAAATGAACGCCGCCGACAGCTCGGGGAGGGGAGGAACGCCACTTTTTAACAAAAGAGATTTTATCGAAAACAAAGACGCGAAGACGATCTATTTGGATCGAAGTGTCGCAAATGGAGGAAAAATGGATGATTTTGGCATCGATTAAAGGAGAGAATCAAAGAATAGATCGACGGAAGTGATAAGCGCATTGAACTGTAACTGACTGTCGAGAGGAAAGACAGAAAAGTGGATTGTTTCTGCTTGGATTGAGGAGCATCTGAGCAGACAATGATGCTGGAACAAGGGAGAGAAGCGTTGAACGATGGACGAGAGAAGCAGATCGTTTTTGAGGCGATTGAAGCTCAAAATTTCTGGATCGCGGCGAAATTCCTCATTGCGAGTTCGCGTTTCGAAGACTCGCTTTCCGCCAATTCTCTGCGAGTCAGAACGCGGCGATCTGTCAGCTGGATTTAACTACTCTGAATTCCCCTAATTGTTCTTAAAATCGTAAACTTTCCCCTTTTTCAAGGCTACTCCGGGATTGTTCTAAATCGTAAACTCTCTCTCAACCTGTTTTTCTCAACTTATCCGTCGAAACCGGAAACGACTTCTTCTCAGCGCAAACCTTCGGTCTCAATTTCTCATTTTCATCCTCTTCGATCCGTGTTCCAGCCGCGAATAATCTTTCCGAAGGCGTGGCCGCGCGCAATCGCGCACTTATAAACCCTCCAGATCTCGTGAATCCACAACATCCCCGTGTTCCCCCAGAAAATGCGTTCTCTTCTGCTTCTCTCCCTTTGTGTTGTCGTCGTCCTCTCACGTAAGTGCCTTCAGCTGGCCTTCTGACCCCTAATCCGCTCTTTAGGTCGTCTCCCCGAAGAAGACGAGATCGGAGGTCCGATTCCTCTCTGCTCCGACGGCAAGGGCGCCCTTCTGGAGGCCGGCCGCGTCTTCAAGTGTTCGCAGACGTGTCCCGACGGTTTCTTCTGCGAGTTCCGCGACGAGGCGAAGACGCTGGAGCGCGGCATCTGCTGCCCCGACCTCGCGAAGCTCTACGAGATCTACGGAGACGCCGCAGCAAGCGACGCGGACGCCAAGGTCTCGGATCCCTCCAAGTTCTAACGATGCACGTGTTTGGTGTCGGTTGAGCACGCACTTCTCAGTGATCTCGTCGCACTTTCTGTTTGTCCTAATTTATTGGTTTCACTTTCTTTGTATATATCGTTTGTGAGGCAATAACGATGACGTCGTTCGGTCGTTCGGTGGTGTCGGCAATTCGCACGGAGAAAGAGAATCGGTGATAGCGATCGCGTAATCGGAAGATGAGATTTAGGTGCTCGAAATCGAGTTGAGGAGGAAAGGCGCCGGGAGCGCAGCGAGCAACGCGCATTCCGTCGAGGAGGGTCATCGTGAGGAGATTGTCGTTGATTTGACCAAGTTGGACGAAGCGGACGCCGCGCAAGGCGAGGGAGAGGCGACGAAGCGTAAGCAGAAGCGGGACGAACGTGTGCGAGCTTTCTTTTCAGCCGAATCTTCGCCCGCGGCCACGGAGAATCCCGCCAACGCGCTCCCCACTCGGGGCGAGTTGGAGTCGCAGAAGGACCTCGACAGGACGTACACGTGCAAGCGGCAGAGATTCGAGTTGACGTGCAAGAACGGCTCTGTCCCGACTCAGTTCACGCTGCGGTGGTACGCGAAGGACGGAAAGTGCTGCTCGTACCCCTACGGGTTCTGTCCAGGTACCGCGCTGCTTGCTGTGGATGCTCTCACACCTCTTAGGGAGTCTGATTATGAACGACGACAAAATTCGCACGAAACAGGACTGCGAGGAGTACTGCGTGGATCCGGAACGCGCTCCCCCCGTCCACGACGTTCCCACGAGTCCTGAGGAAGCAAAGATCGGCAAGAATTTCGAGGATTTCGCGAGTCCACCGCCGCCGTTCTCCAAAATTCCGACAAAAGAGGAATTGGAGGCTTTTGAGAGAATGAGTGAGGAGGGACGCTCGCGTGCTTCTAACGCGTTTCGTCTTCTTTGCAGAGCAGAAAGCGTGTGTTCGCTCATCTCCCTACAGAGACACGTGCCCGGACACGAAGATGCCCTCGCAGTTCGTGCTCCGATGGCACGTGAAGAACGGAAAGTGCTGCTCGTATCCCTACGGATACTGTCACGGCGATACCGTAATCACCGAGAATCTCATTCGCACAAAGACTTCGTGTGAGAAGCACTGTTTGAAGGGCGCTCCCGGTGAGTTTGGTCGTGTGGTTACGGTAGCTGAGAATGCGTTCTTTCAGTTTCGAAGGAGATGCTGACGTTCTAATCTAATAACGATCCAAAGAGAATTTGACCATTTGTACCTCGTAAATGCTTAATAAACAACTTTCCTGCGACTCCAAATCCGCTCCTTTGAATTGATTTGTCGTTTTTGTGTGTTTGCGTGACTCTTCCCTACCTCTCTGCGTCCATTTCGTGTTCGCTCGCGGTCGCATTGTAATACCGTCACGTTCTAAACGGCTTCACCCAACAATCGATGCACAGAAGTCCGTCGCTCGCTTCAAAACATCGCTAAACTTATCAAAGTCGACTCTAGTCTCTCGCCTCTTTGGTCTTTCGAAGCGATAACGCCCTCCTCGCTGTGGCGTCCCTCCCATCGGCGGCGCGATTTCTGTTTTCCTTTGCATTCTTCGGTTGTTTACGTGTGCGCGCGCCGTCCATCGTCGATGCAAAGGAGGAAAGATTGCTGCCACGCAAATCAATTTAGCGTCGTCGCTTGCACGACCTTGTGGTGCGAGAGTTGCTCGTTTGTTGTGCTTTGTGCCGCCGGCGCGCTGATCTGCAGCGCTGAACTTTTCTGTTTGCTTTCAGAGGCGCCATGGGTGCCGTTGCAAAACTCGTCGTCGCCGTCGCGGCGATCGTCGTCGGAATCAACGTCCACTTCTACTTGCAGAATGCCAATCGAAAGGTGAGTGCTCGCAGGAGCGACCAGCGCTGATCTGAAGCTGCTGCGCCTGTCTGTCTGCAAAAAACAGACGCGAGAGCGCTCGCCGCCGGCACAAACACTCGTTAGGGCGAAAGATAAATGAATGCGGCATGAACGGAGACTCGCGTCTTCATCATGACCGACTCAGAACATAAGAGTCATCGATTCATCGATTTTTCGCTCAAACGACCGGGTTTAGAGCAGAACAGAGCGATTTTGCTTAAACGCAGATTACGGTATTGTTTTAGATTGAAGTGCCCAAAGATGGATACTTCGGTCCCGGAGCGAAGCACCCTGACAACACGGCCATCAAGCCCTTCAAAGTGAATGTTCCCGACAGCGTTCTTCAGGTGAGTTCAGCTCTCAGCATTGCGCCCTGCATCATGATTGTTCCAGGACCTCAAACAGCGCTTGGAGCACTCGCGACTCGGCCACGAAGTGCTCGAAGACTCGATCAACTTCGAGTACGGATTCAACTCGAAGTATCTGCTGGAGGTGAAGGAGCACTGGCTGAAGAAGTACGACTGGAGGAAGCACGAGGCAATTCTCAACTCGTTCCCTCAATTCACCACCGAAATCGAGGGATTGAACATTCACTTCTTGCGTGTGGAGCCCCCGAAGACCTACAAGAAGGTCTATCCGCTGCTCATCGTGCACGGATGGCCCGGGAACGTGTTCGAGTTCTACAAACTCATCCCGATGCTCACCGACCCCAACAAGAATCTCCCTGGAGGAGCGAAGCAGGACTTTGCCTTCGAGGTCATCGCTCCCTCGATTCCTGGCTACGGGTGGTCGGACGCCTCGAAGAAGACCGGCCTCAACCACAGCGCCGTCGCGCGCATCTTCCGCAAACTGATGGAGCGACTCGGGAAGACAAAGTTCTTCACGCAGGGCGGCGACTGGGGGTCGATGATCACCTCGAACGGTGGCGAAACTCTACCCGGAGAGCGTCCTCGGCGTCCATCTGAACATGTTCACCGCGATGCCGCACTCCAACGCTCGCTCGTTCGCGCTCAACGTCTTCGGGCATCTCTTCCCGTCGTTCACTTTCGCCTCCGCTGAACATCGCGAGTTCAGTCTGAAGACGTTCTTCCTCGAGGCGATGAGGGAGGGCGGCTACATGCACATCCAGGCCACCAAGCCCGACACCGTTGGCGTGGCGCTGAACGACTCTCCACTCGGCCTCGCCGCCTACATCATCGAGAAGTTCTCCACGTGGACGAACGTCGGATTCCGCGCGCTCCCCGACGGCGGCATCACAAAGTGAGGAGCGCGTTCTCTCCGCTGACCGCATCTGTTCAGGAAATTCACGCTGGACGAGGTTCTGACGGTCGTGATGATCTACTGGACGAACAACAACATCGTCTCCTCGCAGCGCTTCTACAAGGAATACTTCCTCGATCCAAACATGGAGCTCCTCGCCTCCAAGTACCTCGAAACGCCGACCGGATACGCCGCCTTCCGCCACGACTTCCCCATCATGGCGCCCGAAGAGATCGTCCGCGCCAGCTGCAACCTTACGCACTATGGCGCATACCCCGACGGCGGACATTTCGCCGCCTTCGAGGTCCCCAAATCACTCGCCACCGATGTCTTCTCCTTCGTCGGCAAAGTCGTTCAGATGCACCGCGGTAAACTCTGAGTTCATCTCCTCTCTCCTCTCCCTCTGTAAACTACGATCGTGTGATAAATTCAATTAAAATGCGATTGGATCTGCTGAAGACCCAATTCCTTCTTCGACAACTCGCGAATCTCCACTTTTCGCACTTTGCCGGTCGCCGTCAACGGGAATTCGTGTTCCTTCTTGAAGAGGATGTATCGTGGGATCTTGTACGTTGCGATCTGAAATCCAACGCAAATGCACGGAGTGCATAGAGGACGCGGTAGCCCACCTTCCCTCTACAGTACTCCCGGATCGCGTCCGCGGTCACCTCTTCGTGGCCTTCTTTCAGTCGTATCCACGCGCACATCTCCTCCCCGAATCGCTCGTCCGGAACTCCGATGATCTGAAAAGCGGCTGTTAGAATGAGAATTGCCGCGGAGATTCATACGTGAGCATCGGCTATTGCGTTGTGTTTGAAGAGGAACTGCTCGATCTCAGCCGGGTAGATGTTCTCGCCTCCGCGGATCACCATGTCCTTCTGTCGCCCGACGATGTTGACGCTTCCGTTCTCGTTCATCACCGCGGTGTCTCTGAAACCGACTCTCCCATCCAGCCTTCGTGCCTGCGCGCCAACCAACCCGGTGTTGTACCACCTCTCCGCGGAGATCGCTTCGCTCGTCCGCTCGTCGCCCCAATATTCCTTCATGACTGTCCACCCCCTAACGCGCAGTTCCCCTTGCTCCCCTCGAGGAACGACGCGTCTGCTGTCGTCAACGACGCTCAATTCGAGGTGATCCAACGGGTAGCCGACGTTCCTGATTCTCTCGAGGGGAGGATCCTCGAAGGAGGAGCACGTGGCCACGGGACTCAACTCTGTGGAGCCGTAGAGGACGACGATGTCCTTCAAATTCATGTCGTTGACGAGCCGCTCGCAGAGGGTTTTGGGACACGGCGCGCCCGAAATGTAGCCGACGTGCAACGAAGAGACGTTGGCGTTCTCGAGAGTCGGATGCCCGAGGATGTCGATGTGCATCGTGGGGGTCCCGTAGATTACGGTACATCTGAGAACTCACATGATTACGGTAGCCAGAAGCTGCGAGGCTCACTTCTCCTTCTCAATCGCGTCGATCGCTTTTCCCGCGTTGAACGCCGGCGACGGGAAGATGCAGGTCGCCTTGTGGATGACGGCGGCGAGGGACCCCATGACGCATCCAAAGCAGTGGTAGAGGGGATTCGGCACGCAAATCGTGTGGTGCTGGAGCGAAGCGGCTGCATCTCACCCCAGGAAGCCCCCAAAACGCACCTTTTTGTCGAAATCCGTCCGCTTTCCGCAGAAATACGCGTTGTTGACGACGTTGTGGTGCGTCAGCGTCGCCGCTTTCGGGAACCCCGTTGTACCCTGAAAATCAGTTACACTACCGTAGTCAGTGAACACTCGTACACTGGTGTACTGTATGTTGACAGGGTCATCGAACGAAATCTTCTTCGCTGCGGAATTCAGAAGTTCCGCTTCTTCCTTTCCTCCCGAGTTCACTACGTCGGCAAAGTTCCACGCGCCTCTAGATCGGGGCATTCGGGTTACTGTATTCGAGTGCAAACCTATATTGACGGCCTTCGTTGCCGAACACGATCAGATGCTCCAGGTTCGGGAGCATTTTGTCGCGCACGATCCCGACGCCTCCTTCTCGCTGGTCAGCTGCGGGATGATTTCGTTCAGCGTTCTGAATCCGGGATGAATGCAGTCAGAATACCGTAATCGCACCTGTAGTAATTCGAATTTCTGTACTCTGTCGGTGTGATCAGCGCCTTCACTCCGGCCTGTCGCAGCGCGTATTCGAGTTCGTCGGTTTGATACATCGGATTCACGTTGACGAGGACGAAACCCGAGATCGCGGCGGCGAATTGCGTCGTCACCCATTCATAGTAGTTCGGACCCCAAATCCCGACGCGATCTCCCTGTCGCAGGCCAAGTTTCAGAAGACCTTTAGCGAGGTTTTGCGCCTGTTTGATTACAGTAATCCATGTTTGTAGCGAGGGAACTTACATCTTGCAGGACTTCGCTGAACGTCTTTCTGACGTTCTGGTGGCAGAAGACGAAGAGTTCTCTGTTGGGCACCTCTTCCACACTCCGCAGCAAACACTCGCCGACCGTCGTGCTCAGCAGAGGCGTCGTGGAAGCCGCGTGCACGTAGCTTCCACGGAAGGAAGTCGAAAAATGTCTAAAACGCGTTTTTGCGCGAATGACGCGGAGAAGCAACGAACCTCGAAAGGAATCCGGCGCGTTTCAGTGCAATTCGTGCGGCCATCGCTGGGACTCTGCTGCTGCTAAGCTGATTGGAAGCCACAGGTGGAGAGCAAACCTGATATCGATGAGTCCTGAGGCAGTAGAAGCCGGCAACGTGGGTCCAAACAAACAACTGATGTTTTCCTTCTCTTCTCTGTTCGATCGATCACCAAAGAACGGTCACAAGTGCTATTTACACTTTTCAGACGAATGCGACTAATTTGCCGATTTAATCGGCGCCTCTGTTGCAAGCGAACGCGAAGAGAGTTCTCACGCGCTGCTGCAAATGGTTGATTATAAATCGCAAATTGCAGTTGGTTTTTGATTTACACAGAGAGAAAGTGCTAAAAGCTGTGGGGACGACTTCGAATGCTCTTTTCGCTGCAGAGAACAATCAAAGAGCGAAACGCTCTCTTCCATTACGACAAACGCAGCGTTGTTGTAATGTGATCTTCGTAGCTATGTGCGTTTGACCTTCATTACCGTATCTTCATTAAATTATTAACATGCCCAGCTCTTGTCTATTAACGGGGATCATTCAATCACAGCCCTTTAGGTCACAACGTTCTACCTGATTTCGTTCGCTGAGTCAATTCTCAAGAAAACAAGTCGCAGCAACGAAATGGGGAATTTGCGGAAGAGAGTCAACAACAAAGTATTATTTGCGATCAAATCGGCTAAGATTAATGGATTATGGCGTCAGTCGATCACCGCTTTGGAAAGAAACGTTTTCATGGACGTTTGCATGGACACAAGAATCGAAATATTCAGAATTTCGCGATCGGCACTTTTTTGTGTGTTGTGGAGTTTGCAACACTTCTCTTTGTGTCGCGATCGCCCTAATCTTATCAGTTGCGGGAGTAAAAAAACGATTTCTTTTTGTAGTTGAACACTCGACTGATCACAAACGGAGCGAAGAAAAGGGTCGCGACCAGTCGTTGCAGACTGATCTTCGGCATGAGTGCAAGGACAACAACACCTTTCTTGGGTTCCGCAGCATTCGCGGTGGCCGCGCCTATTCCCAAGAATCCCAAGACAAGGAGGTTTCAGCGATGGAATGCGTTGATTAGTCATCGACAAGGAGCGAATCTCCGCTCTGTTTTCACTCAAGTACGAATCGGCGCGTGATTCACGAGTCTCTCAGCGTCCATCCGACACGTATTCATTATTTTCATCCACAGCGTCACGCGAAAGTCGCCGTCCTCTGCAGCGTCTCCCATTTCCTGTGTTTTCGCTTTCGCTCGTTCGCTCGGGAAAGTGCAAGTGCGAAAGGTCAAACGATCCGACGTTTCGCCATCCGTTTGCAAATCGCACCAAAACAGGATTTCTACAATTGTGCATAAACAAACGGACCCTCCGATCGATAAATGCAAAGCACGCTCGTCCGCGAGCCCTTCCTCCCTTACCGCTGCATGCTAGGACGACTTAAATGAAAGAAGTTGAAGAAATGATGAAAACATTCTTCACTTCGTCACGCACTTCTGTTCGCACATCTCTGTCCTTCGGTTCACCCGGTTTGCCGAGTTCACACTTGAACTGACTCGTCTTGTGGATTGCATGGACACCGCGGCTCCATTCTCCATCCGCGAAATCAAACATTAGCGAAAATCCGCTCTTCGTGCTAAAGATTCTCGTTCTGTGAACTCACAAGACCGAACGTACACGATTTCCAGTTACAGTAGTAGAAAGACGGGCTCCTCCCACTCCGCACGCTAGCGTGATACCGCAATGGCAATGTTTGTTCGTTGAACAGACGTTTTAAGCATTTTCATTGGATGTACTGAAACGTAAATTGTTCAATTTCAGGTTTTTTAACCTACCAGCTTCGTTGTGGTGGTGTTCGGAATGATATAACGCTGTATTTATCTCTCCGTTAGCGATAGAATGGCAACGACGTCGGCGCCTGTGACGCGTTCCCGATGGAACGCATTCATGAGCATCACGGCGTTGCTGCCGGCGGAAGACGGGTCTCTCTTCAACCACTGGCGATTTGTGCAGAAAACAGTTGCGGAGCGTTGCCTGCGTCCGGGCACAATCACCGCGGTGCAAACGAAGGAAGGAAAATGGCTTCGGGTGCGTTCAGAACGCTGAAACACGAAATGAATCGGCGTCCGTTTAGGTCAAAGTTGAAGTTGTGTGCAATCGAAGGCTTCTGGCGGGTGAAATCGACGGCGATCAACTTATCGATTGGTTTCCGCTCGAACGTTGTTGTTTCCCCGAGAAAGTCCCCGAGGAAGCGGAAACGATCGCTTATTCGCCGACTCCCCAGTCGTCAGTCGCTTCTCGCGATGAAGTCGCGTCGTCCTCGACGATCGACGGAGGAGTCGCGTACAGCGCAGAAGGCGGGGAGCCGGGATTGGAGGAAACGCCACAGGAGCAGCCTCCGGACGAGATTGAGAAGATCTACAAGGTGAAAACCCATCTGACGGTCGATGCGACGAAGCAGAAACTGTGGGACTTCTTGGCGAACATGTCGTCGGCGCATTTCCGGCAGATCGCCTCGAAGCAGCTCGTTGAACTCATTCAAGTAAGATGCTCAGCGAGGATAGTCGCCTGACAGCTTGCGTTTGCAGGAAGATCAGTATCTTGAGTTGCAAGACTCGAAAGATCCGCTTACCGTCCACGTTGTTTGCATCAAGCAGATCCACGGGCCTCTTGTGAAGGTCTGTCAGCCCACAAGCGCCTACACCGAGACGATCTGCATAACATCGGAGAGATGCCACAGGATTGGCTGGTGCGCGTCTCAGGAATGCCAGGGAACGAAGCTCAGCTCGGAATCTGAGCCGTGGAGTGAGCAGGCACGAGTCAAACCAGTTCCCGACATTCTGTTCGAATCCGTCAGACTCGGAGTCCACAAGTTTGAGGTTTGCGACAGCGCGTTCGTTGTTCGTGCGTTACACGCAATTTCAGGAAGGAATGATGATCGAAGTGCTCGACTTCAGAAGCAGAACAAACTTCTTCCCGGGCTACATCTCTGGCATCATCAACAATCAGTGGTTCCACGTGCAGATCGTCAGAGACATGAACAGAGTGGAAGGCGTCGTCGTCGGGAACCGCAAGAGCAACTTCATCTTCCCGTGCGGATTCTGCGAACGACACAATCTTCGCTTGAGCAAGCCTGCAGGTTGCGTTCCGAATGTTGCAATCTTTAGCTACGTAAACGATTTTAGGCTTCGGAAAGGACGAATTCTCGTGGTTGACTTTTCGGTCTCGTCTTGGGCTCACGATTTGCGCCCCCGAACCTATTTTCTCGTTTCCAAAAATCGTGAAACCGATCGAGAAGATGCGACATTGCGAGATGTTCGCCAAGCAAGCGAATGTCGTGCATCCGGTCACAATCACGCGCACCGTGAAGCATCTCATCTGGATCCACATGGAGGACAATTCGGCCGCGAATCCAAAGCTCATCTTCACCAGCACGTGAGGAAGAATCACTTTCTCGTAAAGGACGAAAACATGATTTTAGGTCGGACATCTTCTTTCCGTGTGGATTCGGAGAGCGGAACGGAATCGGCCTTGTGGAGATGTACAAATTCTCGACCTTCTTCGATACAACCGATCGCAAGAGGACCACAAATCGCTACAATCTGATGCATTCCTTCTCGAGCCACCCATCTGCCATCTTCATGTCCTCGAAAAAGGCGTTTCTTCCCGACATGTGGCTGCACAGTGAGTGTCGGAATCGAAGAGCGCGGAAGATGAAGCATTCTTTCAGGAGACCTGTGGGTTCCCGCACTACAAACAAACAAAGGCTGTTATCAAGGTCCTTTCTTAGACCCTGCGAAGATTTACACTCTAAAGAGTCAGTACGGCCCTGGACCGATGCCTCTCCTTATCAAACAGATTTTTTCTGATTTGGTAGCGTGTGCCTATCGACCTGCGTTTCTCGCCGCGCTTCTGCGCCAAAACAGAGACTCGAAGGTTAAAACCGTCGAAGTCAAGAGCAGGTGATTCCCCACACTTTTCCGTCTTATCTCCGTTGTTTTCTTCTCTTCAGACCGAAAACGAAACATCACATCAGAAGCATCCGCTGTCCTCATCGCTTCAGAATCGAAATCTGCGAAAAGGTGACTCAAGTCGCTGGCTGGCTGCGCTGTATGCTCGTTCAACTCGACGCTTGTCCCCACTTCATTGGCCCCAACATGACGGATCCGTACTTATGCCCAGCGCAATGCGCCTTGGCTCGGCGGCTACCTGCCATGCAGCCGGAAGGTCATGTAAATCTGGCTCCCATCTCGGGCACCGGACATCACGCCGGTCATACTCATGCGTCAGGTCTCTCGAAATTCTCAATACGAAGACGACTCCGCCGAGGACGTCCCCCGGCGCTCTACACGCGCAGGGAACGCGCTCCGGGGGCTTCTGAACAGGGCGACGAGGAGGACACGTCGAGCAACGAAACCGAGCGGCGCCCCACACGCGGACCGCCACCATCCACAACCGCCTGACCGTGCAGGTTGAGGAGGACATCGAAGCCGAGGACGAGGAGGGCAGCGACGAGGAGGACACAGAAGAAGGCTCTGAGGACGAACGAGCTGGAAAAGTCGCGAGCTGTACAGTCGGGAACGGAATCGAGTTTGATGGAGCTGACGAAGAGAATCGCGACGACGACGACTTCGCAAAGCCGAACTACAACCATCAAACAGCGCCTTCCTCGAGCAGCAGCAGCAGCAGCTCCAGTTCCTCCGATTCCTCCGACTCTGATTCCGCATCTCACGATCTCATGAACTCTCCCGGTAACTCCATTGATCTAACCCACGAATTGGGGCCTGTAAGTCGTACCTCGCGTGCTTTGAACTCATCTTTCTGTTTCAGTATTTAAACGGTTCTCACAATGACGATTCTCAAATAGACGTTTTCCCCATCGGCGATCATCCGCCAATCCGTAACTTCAGAAGCGCTTCCGATGATTCACTTTCGAACGAGGAAAGCGATCTTGGCCCCGCAGAAGCGATGAACGGAGTGGAAGAGCAGGAAGAGGAGGTTATCGAAGAAGTAGAAGTTGATGGCGAAGAAGAGCGACCGGAAGCCGGCGGAAAACTCCTGTCGGTCAGCGAGGCGGTGGATACCGTTTTCGACAACCCGCGCAACTGGTCAAAGGAGGCGCTCTTCGACTTTCTGATGAAGACGGAATGCAGTGTGGCCGCGCAGATCTTGCTTGATGAGGTCAGTTTTAATCGCTTTAGTGGTTTGACCCAATTGTGTCGATTTTAGGAGGTTGACGGCGAGTCGTTCCTGCTTCTTAAGCTGAACGACCTCGTGAGCGCGCTTCAGCTCAGATTAGGACCAACAATGAAACTCAACGAAATGATCAAGGTAAGAAAACTCTCACTTTGGAACTTCAATCCAGCTGCAGCGCTTACAGCAGCTCGTCACGCGTCATCGCGACGCGACGGCGCACCTTCCTGGCAGCGACATCGTCGGCAGCGTCGGTCGCTTCGAAGAGTTCAACTACGAGTTCGTGAATCAGGAGAGACCACGCGAGCGAGGACGTCGAGTTCTACGAAGCGATGGAGGCCGAAACGGAAGAAGAGATCGTTCCCGAAAATCACCTCGAGAACGGATTCACGTGAAGGAGAGAGGAAGGAGATTGGGGGACGGAAAGAAGTCGCAAACACTTTGCTCATCGGTGTGAACATATCCATGAAAGTTTTAATCATTCCAGTAAATCCACGTGTCAACGCACCAAACCGCTTTCAGGGTTTCAATGGTAACGGACGCAAGCTTGAATGACCATTGACATTGAATAGGATTAGTAAGCGGCGGGGTAAACTGTGAGAAACGACAATAGAGGGAGGGGCGGGCGGCGAGCAGAGAGATCGCTCAACTGCCCGAAGATGTAAAAGTTAAAAAATGCGGTCATATTTCAAAAATAGGACGTGCGGAATGATTTATTTTTGCGTTTGTTTACCTTTTGGTTCGCGGTGTTTGTGAAGTCGCCTCGACGCTAATTTGTGACCCTCAGAAGTGACGTGAAAACAACTCTTTTTGCACTTGTGGAGTGCCCTTGCGCTTGAGTTGTACACTCAAATGAGGGTTGCGAAGGATACATCTGCTGGGGACACCTGCCTGCGCTTTTTGAATTACGTTTGTTTTCCGCTTCCTGGCGTTCTTTCCACGTTTTTTGCCCGAAAGTGAACGGAACAAATTGGATTTTCAGGTAGGCGAGGCGCAAAGACGAGCTTCTGATCCAATTTTCAGCAAGGCGGCTATAGTGGAACATCTAATAAGTGGAAAGTGGGGTAAAACTCGTCGGTGCTGCTTCCAAGAGACTGCGAGATCCGTTATCTCATTAATCTTTCGTCATTTTTTCATTTTTGCAAACAACGCCGTCAAAGTTTACCCGAAATCGTCTCCTTCGCTTTATGAACGCGATCACCTTACGTAACGCATGCAAATACGAGTCGCCGTGTTCGCGAACCTTTACGACGTCAGGGCTAACAATGAAATTCATTCTGTGAAATGTCGCCGACAGTTTTGGCCGTCGGCACCTATTCTCGTATACGAACGTGCGTTTCCGCGAAAAGTGCGCTCTCGAAGGGACAATTTTAGGTCTCGAAGCATGCAGACGTCAATCTCAAGACCTTCGAAGGCAGTTGGAAGGGTGAGGCAGTTCCTAGAAGAGGTCGGCGACAGGTAATTCATGCGCGCTGCTGTGGAACGAGCGGATTGAGCAATTCAGATACGTGGACTTCATCTATCGTTTCCCCGTTTTGGTGATTCTGGGGACCGGAGTGATCGCTGCCTTGATGACCGCCTTCGGCGTCTACTTTCACTTCAACGCCTTCACTTTCAACCCCCGAAATGGATTCGAAACGCGCGGAACGCCTCTGGCGAACGAGAGGATGGCGCTGGTGAATCTGATGGAGCGCTTTGCCAAAATTGAAGATTTGCAAGCGCGCAACCGAGGGAAGCGAGCGGAGCCCGGGCCTACGACCACGTAAGACGCAAAACCCGCGATTTGCGTCATTTTTGTGATTTAGAGAGGAGCCCTTCACGATCAACTACGATGACTACGGTAGCGACGACTTTAAACCGGATATCACGAAGATCGACGCGTGCATGCAGTACGCGATGCTCGGAAGTCCGCAGGTGCCTTACGACTACACGATGGCGCTTTCGAAGATCATCTGGCGCATCGAGTCGCTGGACAAGGCGCGTTTCTCTCTCTCTCTCTGATCTGACGACGGCGCCCTTTCAGTTCTTCTCCGTTCCCGTGATGACCGATCTGTGCCGCCTGGACAGCCTGATTGCGGAAATAGTGAATTCCACGAACATCACCTCGTCGGTCACTCAACTGCCGTTCTCCTTCAACGCGCCTTATTACTCGATGTGCAACACGCTCTCCGCCCAGAAACGATGCGAAGATTTGACCCAAGAGAAGTGAATTCAGCTTCCGTTGTCCCTCAAACGTCATCTCCTTTCCAGAATCGACGAATTCAGAGAATCTCTCGTCAACTGCACGTCGGCGAACGCGCATCGTTCGCGTCTCTGCGATTCGTCGATTTTCCTCCAACTGCGCAACATGATTCTCCCCAAACAGTTTGACGCGGGGGCGATTGGACCGGACGACCCCATCCACATTGCCGCCATCATGCCCATTACCATCAACTTCAACGGCATTACCAGTGTCTCCTTCTACAGTACCCTCTACGAGAAAATCACCGATTACTACAGTAAGAGCGCCCATGTGCAAGTCAAAGGAATCTACTTCAACGCGAAAGAAGCGTTTTTCGAGAAGTCGCTGATGCGAGATTCCTTCTTCGCGAGCGCTTCGATGATCCTCGTGATCCTCGGAATCCTCATCTACAGTCAGAGCGTCATATTCACCGTCGTTGTGACACTCGGGTTGATTCTCTCCGTGGGATCCGCCTACTTCCTCTACACCGCCGTCCTCGGAATCACCTTCTTTCCCTTCATCAACCTCCTCGTCTTCGTTTTGATCGTCGCGATCGGCGCCGACGACGCGTTCCTCCTCAACTACTCCTACAGGAAGCGCAAATCGGTTTGCGAATGGATTCTCTCGCGTTGATTGACTCGCGCTTGCAGGAGTTGGTTTGTTTGTTCAAGAAGGATCTGAAGGAGAGCGAGGATTCAAGTTGCGAGTTGGCGTCGCTCCCGGTTGACAGAGAGAGGAGCAGAGATGCCATCAAGGAGGCGCTCTCCCACGCTGCAATCGCGATGTTTGTCACTTCGGCGACCACGGCGGTCGCCTTCTTCGCCAATGCCGCTTCGGACATTCTCGTGCTGAGGTAGGGGAAGTCAGGTGCTCCAATTCAGCCGATTTTCAGATGCTTTGGAGTATTCGCGGGCGCCACGATGATCGTCAACTACGTCTTCGTCATCACCGCGCTTCCCGCGTGCATCGTCTTCCTCGACACGACAGCCAAGTGCCCCAAAGCGCACTCGAAAGTGAGTGAGTGGCGAATCAGTCGCTTCTTCGACAGAATTGCCAAGAAACTCACTTACATCTCGTCGCGCTTCTTCGGAGAGATTCTGCCGTCGATCGTAGCGAAGATCCACATCCCCGTTGTCCTCGTCTTCCTCGCAATCGCGGCCGGAAGCACCTTTGCCGTCGCGAAGACGCCGGGAATTCGCCTTCCCGAGAACAACCCGATGCAGATTCTCCGCTCGCATCACCCCTTCGAGTGGTTCGACGAGCACGCAAACTCGTTCTTCAATTTCAAAGCCGGTCAGGAGAGAAAATTCAATTTCTACGTCGTCTTCGGGATCTCCCCAACAGAGTGGGTCCCAGCAAGAACGCATCCTAACAAAGAGCCCATTCAGAGATGCGAGTTCCTTCATTTTGGCGAAAACGGGAACTCTGAAGCGGAACGCACGCTTCGACCTTGCCAACACGGAGAACCTCATCGCTCTGGAGCATATGGTAGAGAACATCACGAGGAGCGCAGCCGCCGAGAAAGGAAAGGTGAAACCGATCTTCTGGATCAGCAGATTCCTGAAATTCACGAGAGGCGAACAATGTGGAAGTTGCTGCATCGACGCAAAGGTAGGCCTTTATAAATCTGGTGATATTCATTCACAATACATGCAATTCTCTAAATCGGTCTTTACAAGGAGAAATTCAACAAAAATTCAACTCAAATCGGTGAGATCGCCGGAGACGCAATCCACAATGAAATTCATTGTTTCGCATACACCGTCGCCGTCCGCCTCAATCGGGTCTTCGCCTCTCGCGATCTCGGTGCATTTCTCTTCTTCCCGTTTGATTTCGAGTATCGAATCGTCATCGTCGAGGTTGATTCTGATCGGCGTCTGCTCACGATCTCTCGGCACCGGCTGCTGCGCTTTCGTGGGATCGCACACCTTCACGTTGCTCATGTAGTAGTCGATGAGCAAATCGGAATATTGCTCGCGGAGGTCGGAATATTCCTGCAAAGACCGTTCGCCGTTGGCGAGTTCGACGACAAAGAGCGCGTCTGGCACGTATTCTGTCCGGTAGGAGTTGTTCTCGGGACCGAGCACCTTCACCACCTTCGTTGCCTTCGACCGTTCGTACTGCTCGACCAACTCCGGCACGCTCGCTTTCATCTCATCGTATTCCTCGCATGTTGTTTGCCAGCGAATCCTGTAGCTGATGCCCGGTCGTCCATCTCTGTCGATGATCTGATTTGTCCCCAGGATTTCGGCCGCTTCGGAGAGGTAAGATGCGTCGTCGCTAGAATCTCTTCGCGCGCGTTTCGTCATCGGCGAACCGGCGGATGTCGACGATATGGAGGAGGCAGCTACGTCACCGCCAGTCTGAAATAAACGCGAAAAGTTATTCTTTTCCAAGCGAAATCAAAGTCGCAGCGGTTTTACACGAAAACAAACACAAAACGACTTACGGAGGAGCTGGCGGCGTTCTGTGAGGGACGCGGTTGCTGCGGCGGTCGGAGTCCAAGCGCCTGCATTCTGCGATTCTCGAGTTGTCGCTCCTGCTCCATCTGCGCATTTCTGAGGTAGAGCTTCCGGCGATGCGAGAGTCCCATCCTGAAATCAAAGAGATCAGCAGCAGCTCGAAGCGGACTTGTAGCAAACGACGTCCTCGCCTCGCTTCGACCCAGGCGCCCATCTTCGCCAAACCTCGCACGTTCGGGCGCTAGACGAGCGGCGGGGATAACAAAAACAACCAGGTTTTCATCGCGAGATTGCGCCGCGCTGAAACGATGCGAAAGAAGCGCTGAAACGAAGAGAAACAACAATCCTTTCAGAAACCCTCGACAAACTACACGTTCGCGGAATGTTTTCTTCAATTCGGCCGTCAGCATCCGCTCCCGACGTTCTTCGACTTCTCGACGGTCGTCGTCGACGGCCCCGTCTTCGACAAATTCACGCGCGAATTCAACGCTTACGCGGTGCTCTGTCCCAGTCGTCACAAGTTCTCTACCGTCTACTCGGATCTCCAACCGCTCTTCGACGACTTGAAGGATCTCCGCCGCGAGATCCTGCAAAGTCCGATTGAAGGTGAGCTAATCGACTCCGGGACAACTCGTATCAGCCAGCACTTACAGGACTCCGTACACCCCTCGTCCTCTCGACTGCGGACATCACGAAGCTCTTCGACCTTCTGCACAGCCTTCTCTACGGAACGGCGCTGTCGGTCGCGATTTCCGTTGTTGTCTCTGCAATCGTCATTGTCTTCACGACGTTCCGTTTGAAGTTGAGCGCGATCACCATCGCCTGCATCGGTGTCGTCATCATGGTTACGGTAGCTACCGTACTTCTCCTGGGATGGACGATCAACGTCGTCGAGGCTACTGTAATCGTGCTCACCATCGGGCTGAGCTTTGACTACACTCTCCACTACGCGGTCACCTATCGCCATTCGCCCGATTCGAAGAGAAAACAAAAGTTGAGGTGCGTTTCCTTTCGCGTTAGGACCTAATTCTTCGATTTCAGTTACGTGAACAACGAAGTCGCAGTCCCGGTGTCCTGTGCAGCCCTGACAACGTTCATAGCCGGCTTGGCGCTCGTGTGGAGCGACACGCAGGCGTTCTACGAGATCGGAGTGTTCATGGTGGTGATGACGGCGTTCAGCTACTCCACCGCGGTCGTCGTTTTCCCCTCTTTTTGCTTTCTTTTCGCGAGTTGCTCGCGCAGGAAACCAAGTGTTGAGAAATAAAGTTGCGCTTTGGCCTCGGAGAGTGCAGATACCGTAACCCGCGAACTGGTTCTGCGTGCAAACCAACTTCCAAACTTCTTCAACTCGCCAGCGACGCACTCGCAGAATGATGGATTATGCGTTTCGAGGGGATTATCGCCAGACGATCGGCCAGATCGTATCTTTTCTCGTAAAAACTCATAGCGGTCGACTCTGAGTAACCGTGCGAGATTCTCGCGCTCCTCTCATTAATCATCAGTTTTGAAGCGCGGAGCTGACGAATCGGTTCGGCTCTGGATCGCTCGCTTAATGACTCAAATTCGGTTCACGCAGTGCATCTGCCAGGTCTTCCTGCGCACGCGCTCGTCGGCGGCGCTTTGAAGCTCGCGTTGTTCGGAATAATCGGAGGTAATGAAAGCAGAACGCGAAGAGAAGTGACTCCAGTTGCTTCTGATGCACTTGCGGCGGTGCGGTGAGTCAGAAAGCGGGATTGAGTCAGTGCTTTCGCTGCTTCAGAGCTTCCGTGCAGCAAAACAGCGTTGTGTGTTGAATCCGAGCAGGAAACACTCAGATTTCGCTTCTTTTTGGCGTTGGCGAAGATAACTTTTGCTCTCCGTTATCTGCGACGCTTCTAAAAACCCTCTGATGCGCCCCTTTCAGCCATTCAAAGTGAAAATCTCCTCTCAAACGTCGCAAGAAGCGTGTGGCGCGCTTTTTCCTTTACGATCTCCATTCATAGCTTCAGACTCCACGTGACGACGACGACGCGTCTCCCTTTACGGGCAGCTTTGTTTGCGTTTCTGAGTCGCGAATTTGCATGTCGAATCGGTGCAGAAGTGATTTACAATCGCCGAGTGGAAAGACGCGCGCGTCAAATGATAAAATCGCAACAATTCTCTCCCGCTCGCTCGCTCTCCGCCGGTGATCTGGCCCGTGGATGCGCGCGCGCTCACGTTATCGCCGCTCCTTCTGTCGGTTGAGCTGTAAAGCGGCGCTTTAAACTGCAAAAAGCCCCTTACGTTTGTTTTGGTTCGTCTGCACTGTAAACGGAAACATGCGTGCGCCGGCGAACATTCCGCGCGCCGCCGTTTTGGCGGTGAATTTCCGCTCCAGACCACTCGCCTTCGAATACGGTACTCGAGCCGCAAACCCCCAAACTACCCAAAAGACACTTTGAACACCGAAGAAGCCATTTCCTCCCCCAAAATGTCACTTTTTTCAAAGTTTTATTGCGTGTTGCGACGGCCATAAACAGCGAATTGTCGCTGCCCTCCGGCCGTTTACACAACGCGCCTTTTTTGGTCATTCATTTACTTCTTTAGTGAACTTTGTCCCGCTCCACACCAGAGCAACACGAAACGCAGAGAACACGCAATAACTCACCGCTGAATCCCCAGCGGCAATTCTTTGTAGTCGTCGCTTATCTCCGGAGGCAAAAACGAACTCGCGAGAACCAAATTCCTTAGACCACCACGCAGAGATCACTCGCCCCCTTTCTGCGTTCAGAAGCGCATTTCGATTCGCGATTTCCACTCGTCGCTGTTTATGTTTCCAAGTGCTTATCACGGGATCGCCGACCGTCGCGTCTCAACCGCCGCCTCAAGCGTTTTATCAGCATGAACATCATCGACGTATTTGCATTTCAGCGCGCCGGCTTCATAGGTGCGCCCCCTCCCCCTCCAGCAGTACGTTCATCTCCAAACGCTTGACGTGGAGCAGATCGTACTCGAGGGCCGCCGCACTGACTCCCAAGAGCGCTTTTTGGGATCGCGACGCCGCCCGAAGACCGAAAGCGTGAGTTCTGCGGCTTCCGCAACTTTTTGGAATCCTCTCTTGAGTTTGTCTCTGTTTGTCAAGCCGTCAAGAGAGTTCTTCGTTTGTTCGCGCTGCGCGAGAGCATCGCGAGCTGGTTCCGACAACTTGTACTCATAATTAGTTGTCTCCGCGCCTTCGCATCATCGCTGAGGGCCGCAGAAGGCGAAAAAGTCGCTCGGAAGTTGGTGTTTGGCACCGACGGCAGCTGCCACCGCAGAATGCGCGCGCATTCCAGCGTTTTTCCGGCGGAAACGCGGCTTCTTCCCTCATTTGAATACGGTCGCGGAGGGTTTTGTCGGGCGCGCACAGCGGCGGTCAAAGGGCGCCGCGTGTGTAATGTTATGACGCGGAAGGAGGCGGGCGGCACGCGGAAAAAGGTAAAACTTTCGCCGCCGCCCCGTCACATCCTCATGCATTTCATTCTGCTACCGTAGCAGAAGCTGCGCGTCTGCATCTCGCGCTGCTCTCTAGTGGTGCGACCCTCGAAGGCGCCTGTGAATCGCCTAATCGCTTTCGAGAGGCCGAAGGCACGAAAACTTGAGCACTTTGACGCCCGAAGCGTCGTGTGACCACTCGCGGGAGAGCGCGGCTTCAGCGCAAACAACGCCGCGAGGAAGGATTTGACGCGCTTGATCGGGGCGCGCTTCTGTGTTTCTAACGAATTACATCTGTTTCGACGATTGCTCGGCAAACATTCAAATTGAAACGGTGAAATTATTAGCGCGCAAACGCAGCCGAGTGTAATGCTCAACTCTTCTCTGTCTGCAGCTGCCGGTCTCCGCGCTCTTTGGTGTTTCTTGTGGAAATTGCGCGCTTTTTCAAGGATTCGCATGATTCGTTTGTTCATTCGACGCTTTTCGGTCTTTTTGGAGCGTTTTGCAGCTCATTATTGCTTGCAAGACGCATAGCTGAGGGTGCAAACTTTGATGACTCCATATTTGCGTTCAGTAAATACCGTTGAACGACCGTGGTCGGCCTTAAGTGGGCGCTTTCACACTTTCCGTCATCCGACTCCTAAAAGCTTCGCCGTGCGCTCGTTTCCGTCGGCCAAAAGGTTACGACGACGACTTCCCGCTGCGCGTGAAATCACCGTTTTGAGTTTGGCAAATGAGGGCGAAGGTGATCGATCCACTTTCGGTTTTTCGGCTCCGATTTGGAGCGGAACTCGTGCTGCTTCCCTGTCGCGCAAACGACGATTTCTGTGTTTCAGAATGTGGGTAACCAAAGTGGCCCTCGTGGCTGTGCTTCTCGTGGCGCTGAACGTCCAGTCGACTCCGATCGAAAACGCCGAAGACGGAAACATCGCGGTAAGTCTTTCCTTGAGTGCATTTCTAACCGCGCCGCGGCGTGTTTCAGGCCTCCAGTTCGTCGCGTCTCTTCCATCGCCACAAGCACGTGGAGCCGTCAACTCCGCGGCGAATTCCGTTGACGATTCCGAAGCTGTCGAAGCAGGAAAAGTGGCGTCTCATCAGAGAATCTGGCCAGGATCCCGAGAGTCGGCGGCGAGGAATGAAGCGCAGGACGGGCAAAATGCGCCGCGACTTGCGCGATAAGCCCTGGAAACGCGAGCAGCCCAAGGTGCATGCTGTGAGCGCGAAGGCTGAGATTGAGAAGCCCGATGGACCCGCGATGGCGCTGCCTGTGGGCGATTGTCCCTTCCGCTTCGACGCAATCATCAAAGGTGAGATGAAGCATCGAATTACGGTCCGATTTCGAGTTGAAAATGCCTGTTTTTGCTGCAAAACTCCAGAGCAATCGTTCTTTAGCCTTTAATCGCACATTAATCGTAATAATCCCGATTTTCAGCTCCCAACGGCCGGACGTACGTCTTCTCGCGCGACCGCGTGTACCAAATCTGGAGGAACGACAATCTTCACCAACGCGCCTCCTTCCTCATCACCGACATGTTCCCCGAAGGCCCGCGCATCGTGACCGCTGCGCTCACCAACGCCCGCAGAGGAGTCATCGTGCTCGTCTCCTTCGACCAGGTCTACCGCTACAGATGGAGCAAGAAGAAGGAGCGCTTCCACGTAAGCGCGCAGCCTCTGACATCTACAGTACACTCTGTTCTTGCAGCTCGCGCGCAACAGCCCGCAGCCGCTCTCTGACAAGATCACGATCCAGCCGCGCATCGGCTTCCAGTGGACCGACGGCAACATGATCTTCATGGAAAACGACAAGTTCTTCACCTACGACGCCTACTGGAACATTCCGACCTTCAACGGAACCGCGTCCGACTACTTCCCGAACTTCCCGCGGGATATGGTGGGAATCGTGCACAACGGGGGCAACTCGCTCCTCCTCTTCACCACCGGAAGCAATCTGATGGTGAGTCGCCCGCCCTCCATCTCCATTTCTAATTTCGCAATTCCAGGTGTACGACACCAAGAAGTACAGTGTCGTTCAGGAGTATCCCCTCAAGACGCACGAGTACATCGGCTGTTTGTATCGCAAAGCGTAGCCTCAGAACGGTGACAAGCAAACTCACTTCGTGGAGATATGCGGGATAAGAGTGGTGTGTTTGTTTCTATGTACATTAGCGTCCTCGCCAGGCGTCCCTTTGCCATTCCCATCTTTTAACCTTTCGCGTTTCGTTGTTTTCGTTAATTCTTTCTAACTCCGTTGCCTTGATCTTCGAATTTGACTTGCAATAAACCTTCAATTGCTCATCTGCAACCGTCTTGAATTAGGTGGTGCGTTCAGTCCGGACGAAATCAGGAGCCGAGTCGCAGAAAACAATCTCGAATTGCATTTGCGGCCTTTAGTTTCAATAAAAAACACTTTGGACAAATTGAAATTGAGCCTCTTTGCAGGAGAACATCGATCTGATCGTCGAAGAACGCCTTCCAGCGAGCACAACGCGCTTCTTTCCGATGATTTCTCATCTCCAATCGGGGTTTCGGCCGCCAGTCGTTCGGTTTTTAATAATTGCGATCTGCTTTCATCGTCGCGCGGTTAATGAGCTCTCGCCAAATTGTTTTCCTCGCGAGAAGCTCCCCGGATGTTGCGTCGCGTCCCCCAGCGACGAAAACAAGATCTATAATTCCGCGTAATGAAGAATCAATTTCGCTGATTCCACGTGTTTCCGGGATTAGTTCGTTTGGTCGTGTCGATAAACTTGGCGATTCTACGGCCAGTTTTATGTCCTAGAACTGTCCCAGTACAACCCGGCAAATCTCCGTTTTCAGCGCATCTGAAAGGATGCCGGGGGCTGATCGCGTTCTCTCAATCCCTGAGCGCGATGGTTCTCCTAGCGACTGAAAACGTCCAAATCCCGACTGGAACAGACCTCACTCTCTCTCTCCCTTCTCTCTCGAGTGTTTTTGCGTATTGTTGGGGACTTTTGCCGTTCCTCTTGAAATCTGTCTTTGTGGACAAATTAGATCAGCATCCTCACAGCTGCGCACGTTGTTTCCATCCAGATCTCCCCCACGCACTCACCTTCATTCGTTTGCATGAATTCACAATGACCGCAGAGGGAGAAACGTGGTGAGGAACGAGGGCGCGGGAATCATGGCGTGTCAGGATGGTCACTGGAGATAGCGTGAGGTTGGAGGGAAAACAACGTTCGCTCCCGCCACAGAGAGTCAATCTCCTCGTTGCGGAACGCTCGAAAGACGACTTTTGCGGAGTCTTAGAGTTCAAAAATATTTAGAACGAGTTTTGTTGCGTGAGAAAGCGACAATTAAAGCATTTTGCCGGCAGTACCCGCGCGATGACTTCAGGCACCTCCGTCGAGGGTCCTCTTTCCCAGATGGTCGCCGTCAACGTCACCAAATTCGATTCGATGCACCCGGTGGACGTCGGATTCGCTCTGTTCTCGTTCTTCAGCCTCTTCGCTCAATCGGTGGTCATTTTGGTGATTCTGAAGGAGAGAGAGCTCCGCACCTCGTCGTTCTACATGCTCAGCGTCGCTTTGGGAATCACAGATCTGTGCACGGTCAGCGCTGCGCTTTGAATCGCGGCGTCCAAATCGGGATTCAGATCGTTTCACACTACGTCTTCCAGCGGTTTGCCCACACCGGCGTTCTGCCCCCTTCCTTCTACTTAGACTACAGTATCCTAGCTGAGATGTGCACCAACGGATTCAGCTACTTCAAGTCTCTCCAGCGCTACTTTCTGATCGCCATCGGCTTCAATCGATTCTGCGCCATTGTGCTTCCGTTTGCCCAAAAGGTGACTTTCTGGAAGAACGAGTTTAATCCGTTTTCTTCAGTTAAGATCGAGTCCGCTGACTCTCGCGATCATCGTTTTGGCTGTTTTCCTGACTGCGCTGCCACACATCATCGTTTCCTCCCTCACATCCTCCTATTACTATCAATCTCTGGTGAGTCAAGCCGCGCACCGACGCCGGGCGCTAATCAGCTCTGAACAGAACCACGGCGTGAGATGTCGACTGAACGACCGCTTCATCTTCAACGTCCACATCTCCTACATGGTGTACCAGTCGGTCGTGGCCGGCATCGTGCTATTGGCGCTGAATATCGTCATCTTCACGGTTCTCGCTGCTAATCGCTGTCGATTGAAAGGTTTCACTGGCGCTCGTCGGTCTTAATGCGGCGCCTTCTTCCAGACGTCCTTTCCTCGCACAGAAATCGCCATTTCGTCGAAGTGAAACTCGCGGTCATCGTCGTCATCCACGTCCTACTCCTGGTCGGCGACACATTTGCCGGGATGCTCACTTTTATCAAAAAGAAACGGGTAACTCCAACGCTGAGCGATTCTTCATGCTACCGTATACTTCAGGAAATGCTTCGCGTCGTCCAAATCATCCAGGACGTCCTCTGTGGGTGCAATCCCTATTTGCTCGTCCTCTTCTCCACCGAGGTGCGCCGGAAGGTGCTCCTCTTCCTCAACTTCCAATCACTCAAAAATGTGACCGTCACGCTGCAATCTCAACCGGGTTCGCGCACGAAATGATGAAAGCACCTGTTTGTTGTCAGTTTCAGTTGTCAGACAGTAAACGGTCATCCCTTGGCTGCTCCACAGCGCTTGTTCTCACGACAAACAGATCCTTCAGAAGCAACGAGGCGATGTTGACTTAAACTCTGTTGATTCACAATCAACTTCTCCGCTTCATCGCAGTCGCGCTTCCGGAACGCGCGCCGCTTGCACTCTGGTTTGTTGACTCTGTTCTCGACTTCCAGAAACGTGTGTGGTCGAGATGAGAGCAATGCGCGAGTGACCTCACACGTATTTTCGTGCTTCGAGTGCGTTTTGAGTTCTCTGTCATTCACATTTGTGTTCGCCTACGAGAATTGTTTCCTTCTAGAGCATCTGCTGCACCGTTTCCTGTTTGTCAAAGAAAGGATAAGTGCTTTTGTGAGTGTTCCCGGCCCATTGTTCACTTAAACTGACCGCTCAACCGATGCAAAGCATAAATTTCCTCCATAAAAGCTAAATCACACGCTATCGCGATGTTTTGCTCGAGGAAAAGTGCATTTCCGATAAGATATCGCAACATTCACTCGATTCCTTTGTTCTCTGTCATTCGACACCTAAATCGAGTGATAATCACGAGTACTTTGCTATCACTAATCGTCAAACGTGCGTTTGGGGGCAAAAAGAGTCAAACGACGTTTTGAAAATGGTGATCTAGAGGATTTGCAACGAAATCGCGAACGTTGCTTTTAACGGCGGTCTAGACCTGTGGGCGGCTTTCAGTGGGTGTTGGTGGCCATTTCAACGTTTCTTCAATTCATTAATTTTATGCGGCGAATCAAGAACCACACGCGCGGAAGTGTCTGCGTTCTCTTTTGCCAGATGAGCGTCTCTGGTTGTTGTTGAATTGACGTGTCAACGCGATGATTTGGCTCGTTTCGGTCTCGCTGGTTTATGGCTGCAGACGGTACTGATGGACTTTGACATTTAAAGTAGAAAAAGCTTCTACGCGGGGCGTTTCGTGCCAATACCGACCTGAGACAAGAGGCACGATGGGCGGGCCGTACAAGCAGATTTAGCATAAAGAAGAGAGTCCTGCAGGGGGGATTCATCGCACCCACAATGAATCGCGTTCTTCTCTTAGCGCTTCTGGCGCTAAGTTCCTCCGTCTTCGCCTTTCCGAAGGGGAAGCAGCCGCTGCAATTCCCCGAGGATTTCGTTTGGGCGGCGGCGACTTCCGCCTTCCAAGTGGAAGGAGGCCACAACGGCACCGGTAGGTTCCTGCAGCTCGATCTCCGGAGAACGAAGACGCCTTTCAGGTCGTGGAATGAGCATCTGGGACCGATATCTCCAAGTCGTCCCAGCCGTTGACAACAAAACCGGCGAGATCGCCTGCGACACGTACCACAAGTACAAATCGGACGCGATTCTCATGAAGAAACAAGGAGTGAAGCGCCCCGTTCCTTTGCAATCACCAAATTCTCGCATTTCAGCTCAAAAGCTACCGCTTCTCCATCTCGTGGCCCCGACTCTTCCCCAACGGCCTCGTCAACAACGTGAACAAAGAAGGCGTCCAGTACTACCACAATCTCATCGAATCTCTGCTCGAACAAGGAATCACGCCCGTGGTACAACCGCTTTTCGCCCTTTTTCGTCGAAAACGCGTCTTCTAGGTCACTCTCTACCACTGGGACCTTCCGCTCTCCCTCGGCGACCGCGGCGGCTGGCTGAACGACGAGATCGTCGAGTGGTTCGGTGACTATGCTCGATTCTGCTTCAACGAGTACGGTAGCAAAGTTCGCCAATGGATCACCATCAACGAGCCCCACACGCAGTCGATCTACGGGTACTGCGGCCAAATCGCGGAGCACGCGCCGGGCGGATTCCAACGCAACTGCGAGTGGTCGCTCTACCTCTCCGCGCACAACTATCTCCTCGCTCACGGCCGCGCCGCGCGGATCTACAAGAGGGATTTTCAGCCGACGCAGAAGGGAACCATCGGGATCGCGTTGAACGCGATTTGGTTCGAGCCGCACACGCCCGAGGACAAAGAATCCGCCGAGCTCGCGTTCGAGTTTATGTTTGGTTGGTTCGCGAACGCGATCTACGGCCAGGGCGACTACCCCAAGGTAATGCGCGAGCGGATGGAGGTGCTGAGGAAGAGGGAAGGCCGCGAGACCGCTCGACTCCCGACGTTCACCGCCGAGCAGATCGATCAACTCAAGGGATCCGCCGACTTTGTTGGAATCAACTACTACGTCTCTCTCGTCGCCTCGAAGAAGACGCTGAACGAGTCGAAGGCTTCGCCGACGACCAAAAGCCAATGGGGACAGGACGTCGGTGTTTACTACTTCACGCCTCTCGAGTGGAAACAGTGAGAATCGATCGCCTCGTTGCATCCGTTGACTGCCACCTTTAGGATGGGTGGAGACAACAGAATTTGGATCCGCTATTACCCCGAAGGACTCCGCAAGATTCTGGTCTTCATCAACAAGAACTACAACAACATTCCGGTCTACATCACGGAGAACGGAGTGATGGGAACCCCCGGAGAGGGTCTCCACGACCTCTCGCGCATCTTCTTCGTCAAAGGCCACTTGGAGGCAGTGCAAAGGGCGATCACCGAGGATTCCTGCGATGTGCGCGGATTCTACTTCTGGAGTCTTTTCGATAACTTCGAGTGGGGAGCGGGCTTCTCCGACAGATTCGGAATGTATCACGTAAGTGTTCTGATGATCCTCCCCGCTTTTCATTCCTATCGTCTTCAGGTCGACTTCAATGATCCGGACAGGCCGCGCACCCCGAAGTCTTCCGCCCTTTGGTACAAGCGAGTTATTGACAACAACGCGATCGTCGACTGATACGAGGAATCAACGGACTTTTTCAAACAAAAAACTGACTTTCACAAATAAATATTTCAAGATTCACGTTTTGTAGGAAACGTCCACTGTGCTCGAGCTTTGCTGATCCGTGTGCGAAGTCAGATCGCCTTCCCGTTCGCTGTCTTTCACCTAAAATCAAAGGATTTAAGGACTCGAAGCAGAAGATCATTTAGCGTTACCGTGGGATCGACGCTTCGTGGTGTCAAATCGCTGCCGCCGGTCGTTCCCGTCAGACTTGCTCCAAACAACTCTCGATTCGTTCCGTCTCCCGAGGCCTGAAATGGATTATTCTCCATAGGATAACTGGACTCTGTTCTACCGTTGTTGGATGAGTGCTAAGCGTGTCCGCCGCCAACGGCGCCTTCTGTCGTTGGGAATTCTCCGCCGCGTTCTCCTTCTCCGTCTTCTCTTTCGTCTCCGTCGACTTCACCAAAGTCGTCGTCGTTGTGTCACTTCTGCCCACGGGAATCAAGATATTCTGCCACGGGCTCGGCTCTGTTTTCTCGTTCACCACCGTCGTTTTCACTCGCCGTTTCCTTTTGCTCTCCTTCTGCGTTCTATCGAGCCTCGAAAGGGAGTTTGACGAGTCGTCCGCGTCGATGCAGCAGGCGAGAAACATTTGAATCCGCTTCGTATTCGCATTTATTCGTCGCGCCTCGAGAAACGTTCGCTGACCTGCGATGAAGGCGACGATGGTGCAGATGACGCAGAAGGGGACGACCGGTCCAGCAAGCGCGGGAATGTACGCAGTCACGGATCTGGAAAACAATCAGCTGGATTGAATTGAATCGAAATCTTACTTTTGCTCTCTAATCCCCAAATGAGAGACGCGTCGGAGTTGAATCGCCCTCCTTCCGAGCACAAAATCCATCTGAATCGGCAGAAAACTCTGGTTCGACCCTTGAAGGAAGCAGTCAAGTTCACCGGATCTTGAGTTGACGACGTAGGCGGCAAAGTGTTCTTCAAACGAGTTCTAAACACGAATAGAAAGGTCACACAGGACAAACTGAAAAAAACCAACGTTGCGCCTTCCGATGACGATTTTCTCGCCGAAAAGATTGTAAAACGGAATCTGCGACCGGAATTCATCGCTGAATTCAACTTCTTCAATGTAGAAATCCTCGAATTCCTTCGGTGCGATCGATTTGCCGGCACCTAAACGGGAATTGCAGAGAAGGAAGATCACAACTGAACCTACCAGTAACTACGTTGAAAACTTCGAATCGCGGCGAATCGTCGGAATCGGAAAACGAAACCGAGTAATCGAAGGGCGAACAAATCGGTGCGTTTGGTGCGTTGACGTCAAAGTGCTGACCGGCCCAGTAGGTCCGATTCATCACTTCGGATAGCGTTTCGTTGACGAACGGCTGATCGAAGTCCTCGATGTTGATGTAGAAGAAGATGCAAGAGGTGCTCAGCCCGTAGAGATAGCGCGCCGGGTATTTTGCCGTCGCGTAGTCGAGATTCCGAAGATCACATCGATCTGGAAGATTCGAGTTAGTCGGTCACGCGCCACAAGCACTTGCCGTTTTTCGAATCGTCCTTGGCTCCGGTGCAATGAATCGAGCAGAGCAACAGAAGTAGAAAAACGATTTTCTCGCGCATTTTACAGAAGTGAACCAATCACGAAACAGGATTAAAAGAAATGAAGACGCGAGTTTGATCTGCTTTGGCTCGATGCACGTCTGATGCGATCTGATGCGATCGCATGATCCTTAGAGATGAGATGAACTGGGTCCGATCAGTTGAGTTGCCGTAATCCACCCCGTCGATCTGCGAGCGACCATTTCGCTGCCAGATTTATGGATGTTTTGTGTTTCGAGTTCAAAGCAGGCCGAATGTGGATTTTGTGTTCCAATAGCTTTGTCCTGAATGCTATCAGAGTTCAGAACTAAATGTGATTTCTTGATGTGATTTTGTTCGATTTCTTCGAGAACTGCAATCGTTTTATCTTCCAATGACGCTCTCGGTGTGGTAATCGATCAGTGCTCGAAGTACGGATACATCGTGCGTGGCGCCCAAACTGTTACGGTTCCTCTTATCTTCGCTCCTTCGCTCGGATCGGTTTCCCACACGCAACAACGTACGAATCAGGAACAATTTGTGTCCTAAGCAAACATGTTTCATCAGAATCCAAAAGCTTGAATCGTCTGACAACGCTGCAGGTTAATCGATGAGATGAATCGAGTAAAATCTTCACTTCCTTATCGCTCTGACGTCAATGCGACGCGACAATTAAAGAGATTATGTGATCGGTTAGCAACCAGAGGTGTACTTTTGAGAATCCTGAGTTATTCTTCCACAATTGATGATTAAACATCAAATTTGCCGATCTCAGAAGACGCAGAAGGAGTGAAGGATGCAGACACGCTGATTTGTTGCTCGTTGAAACTGATTTCCATAAGCAACGCACTTCCATTCCCCCAAACACAAAATCCATCCAAACGCACAATCGCATCAGAGGCTCCATATTTCCGACGATCCAGCAAAGCGACCGGATGTAATCAGCCGCCGATCCCCGCGAGTGCTGATAAAATACTTTGTTCTCTAGAATGTTTCTACCTGTCTGCGAGTAGATACTGATAAGAGCCGATCGAGTAGTACGCATAAAACAACGATCCAGAGCAGATTCAATCAGTTTCCTCCTACAGGATGTTCAAGATCGTAGTCCTCGCGGCGCTCGCCGCGGTGCTGAACGCCGCCGTCTTCCAGCATGAGGTCAATTCCGTTGGTTCGATGCGCGCGAAGATGATCGCCGCAGGAACCTGGAAAGACCAGGTGCTGAAGACCTTCAAGCTCCGCTCCACGGGATCGCAGCACTTCATCGACTACTACGACAACTTCTACCTCGGAAACATCACCCTCGGAACTCCCGGTAAGTCCCGAGTCGCCTCCAACGTCCATTCGGCTCTCTCCCTTCAGCGCAGACTTTCACGATCGTCCTCGACACCGGCAGCTCCAACTTGTGGGTGATCAACTCCAACTGCAAGACGCAGGCGTGCCAGGGATACCCCGGAACCCCGACCAAGCACCTCTTCGACGAGAGCAAGTCGACCTCGTTCAAGAAAGACGGCCAGTTCTTCTCCATCCAGTACGGATCCGGATCCTGCGACGGAAAGCTCGGAGTCGACACTCTCAGCGTAGGATTGCCGTCTCTCGCTCGCCGCGTTCAGCGCTGATTTTAGTTCGCGGGCATCACCTTCGCGACCCAAAAATTCGGAATCTCCGACGAGATCGCCGACGTCTTCGGCTACCAACCAGTCGACGGCATCCTCGGACTCGGATGGCCCGCGCTCGCCGAGGACAACGTCGTTCCCCCGATGCAGAACGTCCTCAACCAACTCGACCAGCCTCTGTTCACCGTGTGGATGGATCGCCACGTCAAGCAGACCCAGGGAGGCAACGGCGGTCTCATCACCTACGGCGCCATCGACACGAAGAACTGCGACGCCACCGTCAACTACGTCCCTCTCTCCTCCACCACCTACTGGCAATTCGTCATGGACGGATGTGAGATCGGAACCTACAAGCGCGCCCATCGCGAGCAGGTTATCTCCGACACCGGAACTTCCTACATCTACGGCCCCAGTGACGTTATCGAGAACGTCGCCCAAGTTATCGGAGCCAAACTCGACTGGGAAAACGACGTAGTAAGTACAGAACAAATAATAGAAAGTTGGCGCAGAACAGAATTTACTTTATATATTCTCTAAATTATTGTAATTTGTGTACAAATTATTACTTTAGTACACCGTCGACTGCAACGCCCAACATCCTCCCCTCGTCCTGAAGATTGGCGGACAGACCTACAGCATCCCCTCCGTCGAGTACGTCCTCGACTTGGGCCTTGGCGGTGGAAAGTGCGCCATCGCCATCGAGGGACAAGACACTGGAGGATACGGTCCTGCCTGGATTCTCGGAGACACTTTCATCCGCAGCTTCTGCCAGGTCTACGACATCGGACAGAAGCGCATCGGTTTCGCCAAGGCGCATCACAACCTCTAAGATGCAAAGTTGTTTCTGTATAGTGGTGGAACACGAAATAAACCAAATTCAAAGACTGAATTGACGATAAATCGGCTTTGCTGAATCCACGTTTTGCCCCCAAATAGAGCATTTGTAGTCTTGTTCTGGAAAATAGGCGACTTCAAGTCAACAACCTACATGGGATCGCTAGTCCTGAACAGCGGTCCGAAAAGCAATGCATTCTGCGAAACCACGACGTCCATTTTCCTGACGCGCCTTCCTGAATTCCAATTGACCGTGAACGGTGTCTTCTAATACACCTCGCACCGAGTTCGCCGGAAAGGATCCTCCAAAAGCAGGAGGCTTCCAGCTTATCGCGGGAGGCTGGACATGGTTCGTGTCGGTTTGAGACATCGTTTAGCGCGATGACGAGACGTTCTTCAAGTGCAGGACAGACGTCTGCAACTTCTTCTGCCTTCTTTCGCTCGGTCTTCCAATTGGTGTTCGCGAGGATCAGTCGGTTGCCGCTTGAAGTCGGAGAACGGTGCCAATGCCTTATTCCCCCAACCAGTGGAGCAAGGAGGTTAATGGCTTGAAGGATGTGACCGGCTCGCTTCAATGGGTTCTCGGTGCGTTGGCGATCATCGTCATTGTGGCGATCTGCGCGCATATTTATTGCATCTACGCCCAACGAGGAGTGAGTTGTTTCCTGTTAAATCCATTTCTTCTATCTGTTTTTAGATCGAAAAAAAGCTGAAGCAAATGGAGCATTTGGAGCAGCAGCTCAAGAAGCACTACGGTAGAAATCGACGTCGACGAAGGAGCCGATCGCGATCGCGTGTGTCCAAGAAATCAAAGTCCAGGAAGCAGAACAAAAGCAAAGGAAAGAAGAAGAAGTCGGAGGCCCGCGGAAAGCGTCATGTCGCCATCGACATGAATCCTTCGCCAGTCGCTGTCAAGGTCGATCAACACTGTCCAATCAAAGAATTCATCCAGAAAGTTGACTGTTTGGATCAGCAAAAGCAGGCGTCTTTGTCGAACTCATCGGAGGACATAATGAAGTATTTTGCTCAGGCGACCGTTGTTTTCCCCAAGGAACTGAAGGAGGACAGCACGCAAAGATCGGACAACTCGAAGGAATCGATGTACGACTGACCCATTCTTTTCATGTTGATGATCTATTGTGCTTTCAGTTCTGGTTTCCCTCAAAAGACATCGACATCTGAATCAGCCACAGCAAATTCGAGCAAACCGATTTCGGAGTCATCTTCTGCGCCTTCTTATTCGTTGGCATCGTCCCTGGTTGGAACGATTCGCCCGGGAACAGTGCAGAAGACGAACAACACGCAGTCTTCAGCATTTTCCGCCTCCACGCATTCGCTAGTTTCCGCTCTGGATTCTTCGATTGTGGGAACGTCGCAGACTCAAGAAAGTAAGACGGAAGGGAAATGAGTATTTGAGAGTTTATTTGGTTTTTGGTGAGTTCGCATATAAATCATTACTTCAACTGTGGTTTGCTTGGCGAACCAATGCGCTTCTGTCCGATATCGTAGACCTGGCAGAAGTGCGGATGAAAGTGTCTCCTAGAATCCACGACGGTCCGAATCCGCCAGTCTCCTGAACTTCCACGCCAGCACGCATTTTCCGTTTCCCAGCTTCAGATCGATGACATATTCGGCTGCTGGGATACTGTATCTTATGCCACCGATGATGAGTTCAATATCGGGCTGATAGGGTTCGTTGCAGTTAACAATGTACATGTTGTTCTCGTGATCGTAGAATGCGGTGGTCATCTGTGCGATTGATTCGATGGCGTCGATGGGTCCAAAGAGGTAGGATGTGCCGGTGTCGGAAATCGCTTGTTCGCGACGATACGAGTGATGTCAGTGATTTGGAAACCATCCATTACGAATTGCCAGTAGGTGGTGGAGGAGAGAGGGACGTAGTTGACGGTGGCGTCGCAGTTCTTCGTGTCGATGGCGCCGTAGGTGATGAGACCGCCGTTGCCTCCCTGGGTCTGCTTGACGTGGCGATCCATCCACACGGTGAACAGAGGCTGGTCGAGTTGGTTGAGGACGTTCTGCATCGGGGGAACGACGTTGTCCTCGGCGAGCGCGGGCCATCCGAGTCCGAGGATGCCTTCGACTGGTTGGTAGCCGAAGACGTCGGCGATCTCGTCGGAGATTCCGAATTTTTGGGTCGCGAAGGTGATGCCCGCGAACTAAAATCAGCGCTGAACGCGGCGAGCGAGAGACCGCAATCCTACGCTGAGAGTGTCGACTCCGAGCTTTCCGTCGCAGGATCCGGATCCGTACTGGATGGAGAAGAACTGGCCGTCTTTCTTGAACGAGGTCGACTTGCTCTCGTCGAAGAGGTGCTTGGTCGGGGTTCCGGGGTATCCCTGGCACGCCTGCGTCTTGCAGTTGGAGTTGATCACCCACAAGTTGGAGCTGCCGGTGTCGAGGACGATCGTGAAAGTCTGCGCTGAAGGGAGAGAGCCGAATGGACGTTGGAGGCGACTCGGGACTTACCGGGAGTTCCGAGGGTGATGTTTCCGAGGTAGAAGTTGTCGTAGTAGTCGATGAAGTGCTGCGATCCCGTGGAGCGGAGCTTGAAGGTCTTCAGCACCTCGTCTTTCCAGGTTCCTGCGGCGATCATCTTCGCGCGCATCGAACCAACGGACTTGACCTCATGCTGGAAGACGGCGGCGTTCAGCACCGCGGCGAGCGCCGCGAGAACGACAACTTTCCACATTATTGTGATGGGGAATTTGACCAATTTTGTTCTCGAGATGACACTTTATTCGTCTCAATTGTGTGGGTCGGCCCAGTTATCAGTTTATCTTCACTTTATCGTCTGTTGATGGCTCTTTGAGTAATATGATGTAACATCTCAACACACCAGTAGAACTACTAATTGGTAGATGTCGCTATTGGTTGTAGATGTAGTGAAATGGGAGTTCCCGCGAAAGCCATGCGAAAGGTTGAGGCCGCCGCACTCTTTCGTGCTCTCACATTCAAACCTTCACGCAGTTGTGATTCGCGTTTCGTGAGTTCCTGAGAACAAACGTCAAACGTCCAAGGAAGCATTGAGAACTGACGGAAAGATGTTTCGATGCAAAAAGCTCCATCATTCGCTGACCGCATTTCCACTAAGCAGCTTAGTTGCACCGCAGTCACGTGTCTCCAAAACGTCAACTGATAACGCGAATCATCCGCTCAAATAAACCGCATTTCGACCGAACTTCGCTTTCCTCGTCATGTTCAGAAACGTTCTGATTTGTTGCGTTCTGTTCGCGCTTTGCGGCGGAATCCTCCTGCAGCGTGGAGAATCGAACCTTCGCATTAGGCGACGCGCCCGGGCGTAAGTGAACTTGAAACGCCAATCACATCTCGTTCCTTAGATCTCCGCAATTCGGAGTGCATTATCGGCACAATCCGTTGGATTATGCAGCTCTCGAAACTATTTTCAACGTTGGAACGCCCTCGCAACTTGGTCAGTTCATCGTCGACACCACTCGCGCCGACCTGGAGGTGACCGTTTGTTCTCGCGAGGATCCTCCTGCGGGCGATCAGCCCTGTTTCAACCGCTTCCTCTCGTCGTCCTTCCATCATACGTCGGCGCTGACCGGAAACGACCGTCTCGACGTGAGTCACCCTGATTCAGGCGAACTGACGCGGCGAATTTTGTTTGAAGTCAGCGCTTCTCACGAACGATTACGCGATGCCGAATGTCACTTTCGTCCTTCGGAATCCGCAAACCACGAACACGGGCCGAATCGGCTGTGCGTGGCCGTCGCTTCGCCAGCATCCCGATGACACGTTCTTTCCGTTGGAATATCTGAAGCACTGGAAGAGGAATCAGTTCTCCATTGCACTGGCGCTCAATGGATGCGAAGGGCTTCTCGACTGGGGCAACACGCAGAATTGTCCGGACAGCAGTGCGACGCACTACGTCCCGCTCACCTCATTCAGCTATTGGCAGTTCGCTCTGACCGGCTTCGAGTTTGGAGAATTCAAGGAGACGATCCTGGCGCAGGCGCTCGTCGACACCAACAAAGAATTTATCGGAATGCCGAAGAGATTCCTCGCGAAGATGATGGCGGCCTACAGTATCCGTTACGACGGTTTGTACGGCGCGTATACTGTAGAGTGCGATGCGGAGATCCCCGATTTTCGTTTCACGGCGGGCGGGACGACGCTGACGATCAGAAGGGCGCAGTTGATTTACACGGAGGAGCCGCTGCCGAACGGAAGATGCGCGGTGAACTTCGCGAGCTCAGCGAACGAAGCGACCGAATTCTACTTTGGGCTTCCGATAATGACCAGCTACTGTACGAGCTTTGACTACGACGGGAAGAGAATTGGCTTCACGCCTAATACGCTTATGTGTCACAACTGCCACTGCCACGATCACCAACTGAATTGATTTTTGTTTTGATTTGAGTTTTCGACGAATTGTGTTGATGAGGAAAGAAAATGAATTAATTCACTCGCTCTCAGATGCAATAAACAGCCGCGGATACACTTTGAAAGTCCTTTGAGTCAGCAATCTTCCAGCACGCGACATCTTCGTGGGTCCATTAGGCGACTTCCTCTCGGCTCTTTAATTATTCGTCTCCACTGCAATGACCCCCGACACGAAGGACGTGGAAAAGGGCTCGGAGGTATCGATCCAAGCATTTCTGTTCTTCTTGATCGTTTCACAGTTTAGGCCGAAGAAGAGAATGTTCCCGTTGTGGAGGAGAGTTCCGTTTCAACAAACGACAGCCTCAAGAAGGAGAAGAACTGGATCCGGCAAGTTCACCGCGTCTCCCGAACTAACGCGCCACTTTCAGGGAATTTCTTGATTTCTCCGTTGATCCGATGGGTTCGTTCTACTACTTCTGGACGTTTATCGTCTCCTGCGCCTGCTTCTACAATCTGACCAGTTTGTCGCTCGTCGTCTTCGAGGATTTCATGAATTACTTGTACAAGTACTGGCTGATCGGCAACGTTCTGATGGATTTCGTTAATTTCGTCGATCTCGTCATCAATTCGCGAAAAGGTGAATTCGTTTTTTCGACGAGACCGCAGCATTCTTCATTGCAGAATTCCTCGAGGAAGGAGTGATCGTCAGCGACGTGTGGACGATGCTCAGTCAATACTTCCGCAGCTTCCAGTGCGGGATCGACATTCTGGCCATCGTTCCATTCGATCTCTTCCTCGTCGTGCGGGCCGACTTCTCGTTAACTCGAATCAATCGCTTCCTCAAGGCGTATCGGATGCTCGATTTCGTCGGGATGACCGAAGTCCGCACGACTTACCCGAATCTCTTCCGCCTCTACCGCTTGGTTTTCATCTGCTTCATCATCTTCCACTGGAACGCGTGTTTCTACTTTTTCATCAGCACTTTCTTCAACATCGACGGTTTGTTCGTCGCGTTTAGCCTAAAACTTGATTTCAGAGGCGCTTCATGATGACTGGGAGTTCTCCTACGAGAAGATCCCCGATCCCGTGTATTTGAATCCGAAGAACTACTCCGCGCTCTGTCCGCTGCGGGCGCTGACGTGTCCTCTTCCCAAAGAGGAATTTGTGAATCCCGATTTTGAGGAAGTGTACGTTCTGCACCCGGATTTCCCCCAAAGCGAGCGCCCGCATTGTTCAGAGGAGTGGAGATCTGGTTTCCGAATTTCGTCAAGCAATACGCCCTGAGCTTCTACTGGTCCGCGTGCACCCTCGTCACCCTCGGTGAACAACCCTCGCCCACACACAGCGCTCAGATGCTCTTCGAAATCTGCGACACGCTCCTCGGCCTTGTTATCTTCGCCGTCATCGTCGGAGACGTCGGCAACATGGTGCAGAAGACGAACGCGCAGCGTTCTGACTTTGAAGAGACCCTCGACGGTTGCAAACAGCACATGTCCTACCGGTTAGTCCCAGCTCTTTCACTCGTTCAATTACGGTATTCAGAAATGTAAACTCCATTCTGCAGCATAGAACGGTGAATTGGTTCAGTTTTATGTGGGCGGACGGGCAAGCCAAGGTGGACGAGAAGGGAATGGCCGACTTTCTGCCTGATCGACTGCACGGCCAACTCGCCGTCGAGGTTCACATGTCGACTCTCAAGAAGGTGAAGCTCTTCGAGGTGCGGTTGTCCTCTCCGCTCCATCAGTGCAGATGCGGTCGTTTCAGAATTGCGATCCGGGACTCCTTTATGAGATCATCTTGAAACTGAACCTTCAGGTGTTCAGTCCCCACGATTACGTTTGCAAGAAGGGAGACATCGGAAAGGTGCTCGACTCTCCCTATTTACCGTACCGCCGTGTTTCAGGAGATGTACATAATCCACCAGGGAGATCTGGAAGTCGTCAGCGAAGACGGCAAAAAGGTGTTCGTTGTGCTTTCAGAGGGTTCGGTGTTCGGAGAACTCTCGATTCTGAATATTCCGGGAAATAAGAATGGAAACCACCGGACGGCGTCGATCCGCACTGTCGGATACGCTCATCTCTACGTCCTCACAAAGGACGATCTTTGGGGCGTGATTCACGACTACCCGAACGCGAAGGACGCGCTACTGGACAAGGGAAGGGAGCTGCTGAGGAAGACGAATCACCTCGACGAGTCGAAGGCGTTCCCGGGATCGATGATCGACGACAGCTGCCGCACAGTGGATGAGAAACTGAAGGGATTGGATACGGTACTCGATGAGCTTCTCGAGCAGATGGAGCAGCTTGAAAAGAACTTTTATGTAAGCAATTCATGAAAGCGCAGTCCTATGAATTCTCTACCATTGCAGAGCGATTCAGCCATACAAAAACAAGATATAACGGACTTGGAGCAGGATTTTGTGAAGAAGTTCCCTGTAATCAAAGCTAGGCGATTCGGACATGCATCGGTTATGTGATCTAAAATCTAGATGCGATCAACACTTTTATTTTAGTGGTGTTATGTACAACTCGAGCGTAATGTATAAAACATGACAAATATAATCTCATTACGCTTAGAACAGTTTTCGAAGGATTTCCATACGCTCACTTCTTCTTGGGTGCCGCTCTCACGTTTTTCGGGTATTTGTCAGGTGTCAAACCCTTCACCGAGATCAAGCGTTTAGCACGTTCTGCAAGATTTCCTCCACATTTCAAATTTCTGGCTGTAAAAAAAGATTATTAATTTGAAACCAACGATCAACTTACACTCCAATTCGAATTTGAGATGGTCCAGACCAAGCGCTTCCAGTGACGCAGCATCAACGAACATGTCAAGCTTGATGGCTTCGAACACCTTTGGTGGCTCAATCTTCTTTTCCTCCTTAACTGGTTGATTGTCTTCACTGTGTTTCTCGTCTTTCACTTGTTTCACTTCAACTGGCTTTTCAAATTCAACTGCTTCTTTGATCACGTTCTCGACTTTTGGTTGTTCGTCTTCCGGAACCGCTAGTTTCATCTTCTTTTCTCCACTGGTGGTGATAGCTGCCTTTCTTTTGCGCTTCTTTATCAACCAACTTGGACCGGGAACATCAGCGTCTTCTTGCTCGGAGCCCGAATCGGACTCTACGTATTTTTCCTGCACGGCCTTTGATTCACCGTCCTCGGCTGTAGATTGTTCTTTCATCGCTTTTACAGCTGCATCAAATGCATCCTCCACTCGTTCATCGATTTTCTCATGCGCTTTCTTGAACTTAGGATCGGTTAATTGATGTTTCGGAGGTCCGGCCTTCAACTTCTCGTACTTTTCCTTCTTCTTATCTGATTTCACCTTCTCTCGTTGTTCAGCCTTGGCAATCCATTTACGCAGGCGTTCCTCTTCTTTCACATCGGCGATCCTTCGGCCGTTCAAGTCTCGGCACATCAGGTTATTGGTCGATTTGTGAATCCGAAATGATCGCAGAAGGGAACCAAAGCCTAAGTAAGGACATTATTGAATTGAACCATTGCATGATTCCCCTACCTCCTTTGCCTCCTCGCAAACGCAAATGAACGTGAATGTAAGCATCTTTAGCTAAATCTTCCCAGTTGTGAACTATTCGACCTCCGTGAGTAACGTAGTACTGTTCTTCCGGCAGCTGACGCAATGCGTCGACAGCGTTAGTATCGGACAACAGGAACTCGGTCTTGAGAGTCATCGTCTTCTCGGCGGATCTAGTCCTAAATAGGAGCGGGTAATTATCGAATTCAGATAAATGAAGCGAGGAAGAAAAACAACGCGAAAAACTGACGCCACAAGCAGCAGCGACCCGTGATCGATAGTACAACGCGCAGACACGAAAGGGACAGGATCTTGTATTCTCTCTTCAATTCATGTTGTGCGCGCCAGGACCTTAGTGTGATGTCAATGATAGGATTTGCACAAGGGGCTTGTTTGTCAGTTGTCGCTATATTCTCTTGTTTGCGTTTTTATCGAGTCGACTTAAATCCTTCTTGCATGGTTTAGGAAAAGGTTTAGGACTCTTTATCAATTCGTTTATTTCTAAGTCGATCACAATTCGTCTTTGGAATGTTTCGCACTCTGGAATATGTCGCGCATCACGTCGTAATCGAAATCTCGTTGCACTTCCGTCCAGAATTTGAGTGCTTCCGACATCAGACCATCTTTCATTTGCGATTGCGGAACGTTGAAACTGAGATATCTCAGAGGATTCGCTTCATCCGTCCTTTTCCAGTCGATCTTCTTTGTTGAAGGATTACTGTAATCGTGTTTGCTTATTTTCTCACATTCGCAGCTTCGAGGCTCACCCGGTCTTTGCGAAATTCGTGAACGTCTCCACGATCATTTTCTGATTCTTTACTTCCGCCGCCGTCATCTCAAATTTGCCGAACACGGGGATCCCGAACATCGGGTAGAGTTCGTTGGCGTGCGTAGATCCGATCGCGGGGTCGTCCGTTTCGTAGAGAGCGTCGTTAAAGTACTCGTGCAGGTACAGGTAGACGGGCCAACCGTTCTCGCGCTTCAATTGAGCTCCGATGAGAATGGGAATGTTGAACTGCGCATCGGAGCAGAGCTGAAATCGCGTAAGTCAACGCAACTACCGCAGCCCTCGCCAACCTCGGTGTAGCGCTCCAAGTAGAACTTGTAGTCGGCGTTCTCTGGCTCGTCTCTTTCGACGTAATATCGAATGAATCTCTTCTGTAGCTCCTCGGCTTGTGATCCGACGACGTGTCCGGGGGCGACCACATCCCGTATGAACGTCAGAAGGCTCTCGCGGTTGAAATTCGTGAAGTTGTCCCTCGTGATGTAGAGATCGTTGATGGTCCTCGATAATCCGAGAATCGCTGAACTCGTTCTTGGTAATAATGCGTGATTTCAGTGCTTACTGAAGTATGTTGACTCTTTGGCGGTCATTCCGATGAGTGCCGGGCGCTTCGGGGCTTCGGCGAAGAGCGTTTCGTAGTCATGAGGGAAGAAGTCGCCGTCGATCCGAGGTCCGTACTTTATAAAGTTTAAATCGTAGCGCGTGGGACCCTGAAGCACCCGTTCCACCATCAAATAATCTTCATTTCAAGCTCACCGTCTTATCGACTGCATCCAAAATCGCGTCGACGCTCTTTGTCTTCATGCACTCGAGCAGCTCCTTCGATTTGAGGGGGCAATCGAGGTTTTTGGCTAGATCTTTGCTCGCTTCGACGACTCGCTCGCTTGTCGCCCATTTGGCGAACGCCGATCCACTCATTTCGATCGACTGGTGAACGTAGTCTGACGCACCTTGGTTATCTCAACTCTACTGACTGCAACCGACCTCTTGTGACAGGAGAGACCGTTAACTGCTGCGCACTGGAAGCTCCCGAACTGAGGCCCCATACCGTTATCTTCTTCGGATTTCCTCCGAAATGCGCGATGTTTTCGTGGACATACTTCAACGCTGCCGCCTGATCCCACAACCCCAGATTGCCTGGCAGAACGTCGTCACCGGTTGAGAGGAATCCTACAGAGTTATTACAAAGGCATTGCTATTTTAGAGTAGCAACTTACCTAAAGGACCCAAGCGATACTGAATAGTGACAACCACGAGTCCTTTCGAAACAAAGTTTTCGGTCAAATTTTTGTAGTTGAAGAGACTAGCAGCACCAATACAGTATCCTCCTCCGTGGACCCAGAACAACACGGGGTAGCCTTCCGGATCTTTGCTCTGAGTAATCGATGATGAACTGAAGGGAAATCGCGCTCACCTCGGCCTCAGGAGTCATGATGTTCAAGTAGAGGCAATCTTCGCTGATCGGCCGACAATACCATTTCTGTGGATGCGGCACACGCATGTCGCCGCGAACTTCTTCGTCTCCAGTACGTCGATCCATCCTTCTGGCTCCACTGGTCTCTGAATGAATCGTTTCAGAACTGAAAATCACCGGAAAGCACCTTGAATCGAAGATCGTCGACCGGCGGTGACGCAAAGGGGATTCCGAGGAAGACGTTCGCCTTTGCCTTCAATGAATTCACCGAAATCGAGAGACCTTGTATTTTCCCATAGTTCGTCTCGACCACCGGGGAGGTTTTCGCTGCGCTCAACGGCAGGAGCAGCAGAAGGAAGCAGACGACGGCGCCGAGCATCTCTGCTGTAAAAGTGAAGAGAACGTTTGAGGAGGCAGCGTAGGCCGAGTGATGATAATGAAAGCAGAGATAAGGAGACGATCGCGCTCACTCAAACCGAAACACACTGTTCATGCAGATAGATCGAATGAAACTACATTTGGGACCGAAAGAGAAGAAAATGTGAAAGAAACGTTGCGACGGAACCGATTCGATCATTTGTGAGTGTTTGCGCTTTGCGTATGGACGAATCGATTTTCTGCCGAGATCACCGGCGAAAGGTCGATGAATCTCATCGAACACGTCCGGCTGCGACGTGCGTTGCTCGTCGTGTTGCATCTCTGCCGTTGCGCTCATCGTGCAACATCGCTCCGGCTTTACTGAGAAGCTGTTTTTCAAATTTTTGCATGCAATGCTGCATCGCCTTCTCCCTAAAAGCGACGCTTATTAGCGCCGCGTTGTCTAAGAAGCCGTTTAAATGAAAGCGAACGATCTCAGCTGTTCTCCCAAACCGCCAAAATGCCGATCACGAAGAGCTTCACGAATGGATCGGCCACCTACGTGCTCGAGAAAGTGCTCGGAACTGGAAATTTCTCGAAATGCTACCGAGCGATGAATGCAAAGTCGAAGGAGAAAGTAGCGCTGAAAGTAGTGAAGACGGACGTTTCGAAGAATCTCCGCGTGGTAAATAACTCGATTGATTCTTCGTTCTTCATTCAATCGATTGTTCAGTTTAATGCGGAAACGCGTCTTCTTCGCTCGTTGGACCATGAAAATATCGTCAAACTGATAGATTGCTTCGAATACGAAGACTGCAACGCTGTCGTCGTGTTGGAATTATGCGCGCGCGGGACGCTGGCCGACTACGTGAAGCGGCGATACACAATTACAGAAGCCGAGGCGAGGTATTTTCTCTTCGGGGTAAGCGTTTGCTCTGTTATTCTCGAATAAGAACGCTATTTCAGTTGGTAAAAGCCGTGAAGTACCTGCATGAACACCAAATCGTCCATTGCGATTTGAAGTCGTCAAATGTGCTTCTTACGGAGAAACTGGAAGTGAAGGTGGCCGACTTTGGCTTCGCGGAGAGATTGCAGAACTCGCGTGCTGAATTCAAGGATCGCAAGGGAACCGCATCTCACATGGCTCCCGAACTGCTCGTGCTGAAATCGAGCAAGTCGTACGGCGTTGACATTTGGGCGCTTGGTTGCATTCTGCACTACTGCGTTTTGGGAATCTCGCCGTACAACATCGTGAAAGTGCATTTCAAGAAAGACGAGATCGAAACGTCGGATGGAATGAAGCACGTCGACGATTTGAACTGGGAATTGAAGTATTTTGACAGAAACCAGAGCTCCTCCACCCAGGAAATGATCCGATGGTTGCTGACGATGGAACCCGATCTTCGACCGAGCATCGGAGAAGTGGAGAAGTCAGCGTTCTTCGCCGATTACCGCGTTCCTTCTAATCTGCCGGCCGATTGCTTGAAATTCAAGCCGATGTTCGTGGCGGTTAAAACGATAAATGAAAAGGTTGGAATGATTAGAATTCGTTGACTTACGGAGCGATTTAGGATGAAGAGGAGAAGTGCTTCTTCAACCCAACGAAGAAGAAAGGAATCGACATGTTGCATCATCTACTCGAGGCGTTCCAAGAGGAAGCATCGGAGGAAGAAGAGGAGGATGGTGAATCCTGTGACAATCTTCCCGTATCGTGGATAACGCGATTTCGACGGAACGTTAAGCATGGAATCAGCTACGAAGTGAACGGTACTGTACAGTACTACTTCAACGATGAAGCAGTTCTCGCCGAATGGAGCGCAACGTAAGTCACTACAGGACGTGTCTTTGGGAAAATGTATCTCATTCGATTTTAGAGAAATGAGGTATTACCAGGCGTGCGAAGAGGAGCGATTCCACCACAACGGTGTTCCTGAGGCGCTTGCCAAGAAAATGGAAGTGTTCAGCGGTGGAAAGGAGCGTCTTCTCCGAGAACCCATATTTGGCTTTCCATCGTCGGTGCGGATGTTCAACGAAATGCAAATTCCGCGAGTAACTCGTTTCGCGGAGACGGAGCAATTCACCGTATTTGTCCTGAGCAATGGTGTCCTTCAAATCGTCTTCAAGAAGAACGAAACGATCATTTTCTGTCCGTGGAGTCAAACGTTCGCACAAGGGGACCTGTTGAAGAACAAGATGAATATTAAGGAGTTTGATGAGGTTCTCTACAACGGGTTTGCCAAGGACTTGTACACGAAGCTGGATGCGGTATACCGTACCCTACAGTAACCCATCTGTTCTGTGGATTAGCTAACAAGCCTGGTGCTAATAAACGAGTTTTATTGTTTCAAAAATGCGTTTTCAAACGATTGCGGTTGAGCCACAACACTGCTCTGCCGAGAACGTTGTCGTCTTCGGGCGCATTCAGCTGCTTCACAAAACGAACAATGAAGCGCGGTCGAGCGAGCGGCCACTCGAGGTGATTCGGGAGACGACCGGCGGGAACATTCTTCTCCAACTCGAACATCGTCCAGAAGAGAATGAGACGTCGGAATGCGCGATTCTGCGGTCGGTCGGCGACCGGGATGCTGCAGAACGCGTGGTAGAGGCTAAATCGGTTGAAATGAACTCATTCCTCAAGCTTGGATTGATACCTGAAGACCAGAGATGAAATCCAGTACGCGATCACCACATCGACCGAGTAGTGCGTGCGCGAGATCGTCAGGCAAATCATACCGCTGACGCAGAGAACGATCAGAATCCATCTGAAATGCTTAGGATGAGAGGATGAGACGGCGGCGGACTGTTTACCTCAGCGGCCAGAGGAACTTCGGGGTGTAGTGGTTGAGGTAGAAGGTGCTCTGCGTGACCATCAGAGTGTGACCAGAGAAGAGGAGGTCGCCGCAGAGAAGGCGGCCGTCGTCGTCCTTCACTTGCAGTCCCATCTGAAATGCGCGAATCACAGAAATGAAGAGATCAATGCGGAGCTTACGCGCACGGTGACTTGGATCACTCGCTTCCACACGGAGTTGAATCCGTCGTACGACGGCGCGACGCATCTCCTGGAAGCAAATCGCGTGAATGCGGAGAATCGCGGCGCTTCTCACTCACTCGTAGTTGTCCTCGTAGCTGCTGGGGTAGTGAGTGAGGCAGATGCAGATCGCGCGCATCAAGTAGAGGATCGACGAAGTGTAGAAGAAGCGTTTGAGGACGATCGTTCGCTGTTTGTGGAAGAAGAAGAGGAACGTGACGGAGATGAAGATGGCGAATCCAATGAGGTAGTCGCCTATCGGCTGCGCCCAATTCTGCTGCGGAACGAGCACGAACACGAGGTCGGTAAGTGCAGTCCTGAAACGAGTCCTTCACGCAAACTGGCGCTCCTTCTGCCCACCTGCTGACGACGTCGTGGGTGTTCGCAAGAACCAAAGTGTTCAGGAGTCCCGCGAAGAAAAAAACGACGAAAGTGACGAAAGCTTTGCACTTCTCCGAGGGGTAATCCTCCTCCTTCGCCCTGCCGGACGTCGACGACGACAAACAGGTGATCTCCGAGCGCAGAGAGTGCGTAGTTGTGGCGGCATTCGCTCCTGAAACAATTGGATTACGGTAGCGACGGCGCGAACGGCTCACCGGGGTCTTTGTCAACGACGATCGGAATGTTCTCGTTTCCATTGTCGCTTCGTAAATGCTGAAAGGAGGCGAATCAGGGAGAAGCGCGATGGAAACGGACTTCTGATGACGACGAATCGCTCATTGTCGATCAATCGACGACTTCTCGCGATGCAATGGCGCAGTGGAATGATTCTGGATTTTCCCGCATCAGACGTCTCACATTTGAGGTCATTTTGTGCCTGAAGCTTGAAGATGCCAACTGGTTTGTGGAGCTTCGTTCACCCTCGTGATCGTCGGTGATCTTCCGACCACGTGATCATCTGCACCGATGCGCCAAAACCGGGTAAGGCGGTGTGTAGCGTATTTAACCCCACGTTTTTCAGCTTCTCACTCATCACACCAGTTCTTCTTCCCCTTCACCTCCGTGCTCATTCGTGACGTCACCGTCTGGCGCATCCGTCCGAACTCCAAACTACAAGGACGCGTCTTCCGCGCTATTTAGGTTACAGCTTAAAAACCAACTTGCGTACTCCACTCTCGCGCGGTCTTTGTGTCGTCAGCTGCGCGGCGGACACAAAAACCACACAGAAAGAGTTCAGATCCGAGCGGATCGCCCGAGGAGACCTTCAAAAGGAAAATGCACTTTCGTTTTCCGCTGTTTTTGCGGAGCGGAACGCTGACTGAAAGTCGTCATACCGAACGATGTTTACCAGGATCCAGCGGCGGCGCAGCACGTTGTGAGTTGTAAACGGCGATTGATTCGACTTCCACTTCGTTCCCTTCTGACCTCCTTCGTTTTCTGCACCGTTTTGCTTCTCAATTGACCCATTTGTGCCCGCAATTGCGTTCTCTAGAGCTCCTCTTGAATTTTGACCTTTTGAAGTTTGTTTCGTGGTCTCCGACTCTGCGGATGTCGAAATAGGGGGTGGAACAACTACAATCGCTATTTAAAGTCAAAATTTAGCAAATAACAACCGCCCAATTCCAGATTTTCAGGTTTTCTTCTCTCGTTTTCGCCGTACTTTGATCTCCGCGTCGAGTTTACTCGCAAAGATCGGGTTTCGTGTTTTTTCATCAATGATTTTTCCAAAAAAAGCGCGATTACGGTAGAAGAGGTCAGATGAGACGCGAGGTAATTGACCTTTTAGCTGATCATTGATCCTGTGTCGTCATTTTGTGCCTGGAAATTCCTTATTTTCGGCCCTCAAATCGACCAAATTTCCACAGGACGCTTTGATTGCGTTTGTGCGAATCTCCGCGAATCAAAGCGGCTGAAAGGAATAAATATTTGCCGGAAAACGAAAATCGCTTGTCATACAATAAGCGCGCTTCTACAATAGCGCGATTTCGTTCAGGCCAGAACCTCTTGATTTCCTTGTTCCGCTGTTAGCCGCCAATCTCCAACTTTCGCTCTCTAATCGCGTGATTTCGCTTTTCAAAGTTCGCTTTCGTCCGTCCGGTCTACGCGCTCTCCGTCGGCTTTTTCAGCTTCAGGCTATCCAACCTTTCCTGTTTGAGCTCTCTTCTTAGACGAGTTCAATGTACGCGCGATCGGTTCCGGTCTCCTTGCCTGCCAGCGCGATCGCCGCGCTCGCGCGCGCGCGTTGATCTCAAATAGGATTTCGCGTCGTCGTCGATACTTAAGTCGCCACTCGTCTCTTACGTCATTCAGATTCGATGAAGTTCGCACTCCTCGCTACCGTATTTCTCTTCTGCTCGCTGAGTGTCGCCGCCAAGGAGTGCGACGAGTTGCGGACGTGCACCGAGTGCACGAAGGGCGCCGCGCTGAACGGAGCCAAATGCGAGTGAGTGACTTTTCAGTTCGGTTACTGTTGTCGTTTTGTGTTTTTTGTGGTTTCGTTCACAATTTCTGTAAATTCAAATGTTTTCTACGTTCTATCCGGGTTACGGTAACAAAGAACAGAAGCGCATTTGCACCTGGTTCTTTGCTGAAGCGTCTGCGCTTCTTTCGCTTGAACACCGGTCGACTGCAAGCGATTGTTGCAATTCGATCCGGCAAAACCCGTTTCCCCCCACTTCATCGCCCGTTGGTCTCCGTCGGAACGAGTTCAGGTTGTTGCCGCCGCTTCCAAGTTCCAATGGCGGAGAACCTAACTGCAAGCGACAATCATTACTCCCAACTCCTTTCAGTTGGTGCACCGAGACCAATTCCTGCACCTACACGCATCTCCAGGGCGTGTCCGAGGAAGTTCCGCGTCGGGGGGATACCGTACAACTGCCCCGTGAAACCCCAGAAGTTCGTCCGCTACAACGAAACATTTGTGAAGAACTTTGCGTTTCCGTTCATCGCGTTCGCGCCAGAGACGAATCGCACGAATCTGGAGAAGATCCTCAAGTGCTCCGTCGAGGGCGCGCAGCTGGTGAACACCTACTTGATTCCGTGCAACTCAAACGGGAACAGCGATGTAAGACGATCTCCTTGCAACGCTCTCAGGCTCAGAAATCGAATTTCAGTCCACATGCTACGGCTTCACGGCGTTTTTGCCCTCGCAAAAGGCGATCATCATGTCGTTCAGAGGGAGCGTCGGCATCCCCCAGGTAATTCCTTCACCAACTGACCGGCAGTCACCTTCGATCGCGTCTCTTCAGCTGATGAACCAGGCGCATGACTTCCTCAGCACTCCAAACTCAGAATTCGGACCAACGGGAGGACTCGTCTACACCTACTACAACATGTCGTTCTACGGCTTGTGGACCGCGGGGATGGGCGCCGATGTGCACAAACTGGCGAAGAAGTTCCCTGATTACGAGATTTGGGTGAGTGAGAAGATCTTTGGGAGCAGAAACTGATCTGCGCGTTGCTTCAGTCGGTCGGATTGTCACTCGGTGGTGCGATGGCTTCGCTCGCGTCCACCCACGTTGTCGCCGACGGCACCGTGCCGAGCTCGAGGGTCAAGATGATCACCCTGGGCCAACCCCGCGTGGGAAACATCGCTCACGCCGAGGGTCACGACCGCCTTGTGCCCTACTCGTTCCGAATCATCTCCGCGCGAGATCCAATCCCGGCCGTGGGCAAGGGGAGGGCGGTGCACCATCGCTACGAGGTAATCCCTCTGTCCGTCCACAGCCTCCCTCATTCTAATCCTTCAGGTTTGGTACCCGAAGGGAATGAAGGACGGAAACAGGTACCGAGTGACGCATCTCGCGGAGGACCGCGCGGGATTCCGTTCGGCCATTCACCACGACGCCATCGACCACCTCTTCTATTACGGTCACGATCTCATGAAGTATTACAAGGAGTTCAGATGTCCAGAAAAGAAATAAATTCGAGAAAACTCGTTCTCCTCCGCTCTCCCCTCCGTTTGACAATCGAATAGCTCGTTGCTAAGTGCACTGTTACCTGCAAGCGCACAATTTTTGGACACCGGGCGTCAACGCAGCCATCCTGAACATGATAGATGCGTGTATCAATTCTCCAAATTTTCATTCGGAAACGCTTTTTTCTTAAAAAAAAAAAGGTCTTGACCCAAAATTCCAACTTGACGCTCATGCGTTCAAGTTTCCAGTTGCGCGCCTCGAATCTTCGGCGCAGTTGTCAATCTCAATTTCCTCTTCGATGTCACACAGATCGAGCTCCTCGTTTCCGTTTCTCTTAGCAAAACCAATTAATTCTCACGAAAGAACCGCTTTCCGGTGTCACCAGACAGCGTTTCCACGTCGTTGATGCGCACGCAGACAACCAAAGACCAGCAGAAGCGTTTTGCAACCAGAGTTCATTCGCCCCGCAAAGAACGGCGGCGCTGAAAGCAAACGCAAATTCGCCCAAAGGAGGAGCGACGGCGCGCAAATCGCATTACCATCCGCGACCTCCGATCGACGGACGGAGGGCCAACGGATTTCGGCGTCGCCGCCTCCTCGCCTCGGGCAATAAACGTCTTTGTCGAACAAATGCCCGCGGCCCATCCGGTTTATCGATTTTCCGCACATCTTAATCCATTATGTGAGAAGAAGAAGCGATGTTTTGGCGCTTCGAGGCTCTCCGCGGAGCTCCGCGACTCCGAATCCGCAATTGCTGTTCCTGTTCCGCGTGTCCTCAACGCTGTTTGCTTTCAGAGAACCGATGAGCATGAACAACAACACCTTCTACTACACGGGTCGGCTGCGCTCGCGCTCCAAGCAGCCCGTCTACACTTCGGACAAAAGGGCGAAATTCACGCAGCGCGAGAACAAAAAGTGGATTCGTTTCGGCACCGTCGTCGGCTACATCTTCTTCGTCTCCCTCCCGGCGGTCGCCCTCAGCATCTACTACGTTCACATTTGGGACCCCGGATACATTCAGAGGGTGAGTTGATCTCTCCGAGTGGCTGTGCGTTGCGTCTTCATCGAATTCAAAGAGACGATTCTCCTCTCTGCAGTGGGGGAGGCGGCTGTTCTGTGCACCCAATCACTTCCTCTCTTGCAGTTCCCTCCAAACGACACGAATTCCGTGAATTACTCGAAGGAGAAACACCTCGAGATGTTCCGCATTCGTCGGGACAACGGAACGTCCACGCCGCTCTCCCCAGAGAACGCGCGAACGCTGAGCACCGACAGCCGCGAATCCAACTGCAACTGTCATTGTCCCGTGCCAAAGTCTCCCGACCTGAACATCCTCCTGATGCACGGGAAAAGGACTTCCGCCGAAGAAGGTAACGCTGGAGATACAGTAATCCCGTAATTAGAGACTTTGCAGATGTGATTTCGACGGAGACACGATGACAAACCGCTTGTACCGGCCGCTGTTTGAATGTATTTGTCGATAAATTCCTTCTTGCGTTGCCTTCGCACACGTTAGAAAGCGGTGACGAGTGATAAGAGCGGCGACGATAACGCAGTCGCCGGAACCCTCGTGGAGAACAGAAATTCGTCTTTAATTCTTCGTTTCGCGTTTTCTCCTCGGCGTTTTATTAAAAGAGAACGAATCCGCTTTGATTTCGCGTTGACGCTTGGGTTTTCAGAGAAAATGCCGGTCAATCTGGAAGGAAAGTCGATTGTGCTTCTCACTGGTGCCACTGGGCCCATCGGAAGGGCGTTTGCCCACAAATTCGCCGAAACACTCAGTCAGGAGTCGTGTTTGGTGCTTTCGTCCCGCTCGCGAACTCGTTTGGGCGATTTGAAGGTTTGTGAGCTTCTGGGGAATCCGTTATTGGCCGAAATTGGCCGTTTGGTTGAGTTTGTTCGTCGCGCTCGAGAACGCGAAGATCTCGCGCAAAGCTGAGGTTTGAGGTGCGCAGCTCGCATTTCTCGAATTCGATTTGTTTTGGCATCACTCTGGGATCTGCACCTGATCAGAGATGTTCAGTGCCAGCGGTCTCTGTTGTCGTGACATCATCCAATTACTGATAGTTGATAACTCGCCTCTGATGACACACAGCAGCGCCGTAATCTTCACAAATTAATCACGAAACGATAAGCAGGCAATAATCCTCTGTCTTTCAGGAAGAACTCGAGCATTCTGGCGCCAAATGCCAGATCGGTCTTCTCGAATGGGACCTCGCGAACCCGTGCTCCAAGCAGTTCAGAACTGACCTCGAGGAGGTCACAAACTCGGTGATCAGCTACGCCGGGATGCCGATTCGCCTGAAGTCGTCGAAATACGCGAACGCGGTCGTCGTTCACAACGCCGCCTCGATCGGGAACATGCAGCACGACGTGTTGGAGGTCGGACGCCACGAGAAGGAGCTGATGGTGAGGCTGAACTCCTCCTTTCTCCTCTAAGCGTTCTCTCTAGGAATCGTTCGCGGTGAACGTGGTCGCCCCGGTCTCCATCACCTCCGCCTTCTTCGAGGTCTTCCACAACGCGACCAAGAAGGTCGTCGTCAACATGACCGCCCCGAGCGCCGACAACGCGTATCCGAGCTTCGGTTACACGTCGATGGCGAAGAGCGCGCGCAAGATGGGTTTCGACGTGCTCAGCAAGGAGCACTCCGACATCAAGGTGCTCCACTTCAACCCCGTGGCGGTCGACACGCCCACGCTGCGCCACATCCGCGACCAGTCGCACAACCAGGAGGTCCGCGCGACGTTCAAGTCGATCTTCGACGAGCAGAAAACCTACGCCCCGGAACACGTGGCTGACGCGCTGGTCGGAATCCTCGGCCAGGTGGACTTTGATAGCGGCGAAGTCATCGGTGCGAACGAAGTCCAAGTCGCTTGATCGCGACGTTATTTATTCGCAAGAGGTTGTAAGTAAATCGATTTGAGTTTGTTGACTTTACGAGTGGAACCTGACCAGAGATTACTGTAGCCCTTGATTCTAGCAGAATCGGTGATCGTAGAGCATCAGTGAAGATCCTGCAGACCGCGGGTCTCCAATACTGCTAGCGTTTATTCACTCAAAGCCGAAATTCGGTTTATGACGTGTGGAAGAAGAGGTCGATTTTCAAAAATGCAGAAAAGATACCGAAACAAGACAAAAAGCGTTGTATAATTGCAAAATTTGACAAATTCCACAGATAAATCGTAAGCTCAGATTGTGCCAATCGAAGATGAGTTTATTTCCACTGAGAAACGATGTATTCGGCAAGAAATAGAACAAATTCCGCATTATGTAACTTTTAGATAAATTCTGACTTTTTGATCCGAATTTCCATCGGGTTTTTTTCGTATTTCGGACGCCTGAAAGCGCGTTGAAGAACGCAAGATTGGAGAGGAGCGCCTACCAGATTCACTCTGTAGTCCTTCGCATCGCTTTGTGCCATTTTCGCTTGGGATTTCTCGTAATCCTCGATCGCGTTCTTCTGCGTTTGGCTGAACTGCGGATGATCATCTCGCGTCTCTTTCTTCTCTGCTTTTATCGTCCACATCTTCAGCTCACAGTGGTATTCTTTCCAGAATTGCTCCGTGAGCACGTGCGCTTTGTAGAGGTATTCCGCATCGTCTGCAACCACACTTTTACCCCGTTCCGATCGCTCTGAACTTACTGTAAGGACGCGACCGAATGACATGGACAATCAGAATCAGCCCCGAAAGGATGAGCGCGCCAAGCAACATATTGGACAGCGCTTTTCCTTTTGCCAAGGCCCAAAATCTTTCGTTCAATCCTCGATGAGTGCTGTCCACCTTTGGTGGAGTATTCTGTGGATTGCAGCGGGCGACACGACAGAGTTGCATGTAGTTTGTCTTCTTCGGGCCGACTGATCATTCTGAAAGCTGAACTGGACGATATGGACCGCTAATCCTGTGAGCGCGAGCACGGCACTCGATCGATAGCTCCTGTGAGAGGGAGGTGTCGTTGCGCACCTCCGCAACATTCACCAATTGCAAAAGAGGAGAATCAGTATTTCCGCCCTTTGATTCGGGGACTTGTTTGAGGATGTTTGACCGGTCGGTGGATTCAGGTCTTGCAGAGCACAAAATTCACACGTTCGTCCGAGGGCAATGCAATCAGCTGATCGGAATGTTGGCATTTCCTGTGGTTACAATTTCACGAGGAGCGCGCATATCGTATTTGGAATGAATGAATTTTTGCATTTGCAGCGCAAAGTTGTAGAACACAGAAACAGGAAACGAGAATCGTTATCCAGCACTCTGATCGTAGTCAAGCGATTGGTGAGTGTATGCCTACACGCTTGATCGCGAGGTCATTTATTCGTTGTAAGTAAATCGATTTGAGTTTGTTGACTTTGACTATATGAGTGGAAGGACGCCGTTGTTCGTCAACTCCTCCGCTTTACCCGGAATTTCGCGGTCTTCGTGGTGGTGCACGAGACTCAATTTGCGGTCTTTCTGACTCTGTGCGGCTGTTTCGGGTTCGTCGTCCTCGTCGGTTAGCTTCAAACCCTTCGCGAAGTAGCAAACCCAGATGTCAGAGAACAGGGAGATTAGCCGGAGACCTCCGTAGACGACGTGGAGCCTGAACAGAGATTACTGTAGCCGTCGAATCGACCTGTTAAGTACCATATTCTGAGGTTGTCGGCGTCGTAGATGGCGCACGCGCCGTTCTTATCGCATGAGCGATTCCAGTAGATGCAGAAACGATCGATGATTGCGCCCCACACTATGGGAGAGGGCAGCGTGGCCAGAAGGCTGACCAGGAACCCGTTGAAGCCGAGCGAAACGCTGCGGTGCATCGCTGGGACTGACCGGAGCATGATGAGCACGCCAGGGACGACGCCCATTCCTCCGAACACCCCTGAGATGGCCATGTTCACGAAATACCAGAAGAACTGCGAGTTGCAGTGGTCGTCGTTGCAGAAGTCGCGGGAAACTTCGGAGTGCGCGCCGGCGCACGAGCATCCGTTAAAGACGAGCTAAAAGGAGTGAAATTGAAGGATTGGAGCGCGATGGAGTCACTACCCCGAGTTGAGGCACTTGGCTGTGGCTCAGGCATCCCGCGTGGCACGGAGAATAGAAGACGTCGCCGCCGCGGTTGCAGACGGGAAAGAGGCTCACTTCCTCGCAGAGGCAATGCTGATTGCAGCCGGTGGAGAAGGTGAAATTGGTCGTTCTGAAAGGAGAAGATGAAGCGCTGCGTTCACCCACACGCTTGACTCACCTTCCGTAGTCGCCGATTCCAGAGAGCGCGGATTTGCATCCGACAGTCGCGTTCATGAAGGACAAAAGCGCGGCGGCGGTCGAGCAAACGGCGACCCACGCGGCCGCTTTCCTCCCCTGCAACTTGGCGAACTTCATGACGGCGCTTCCGGTGATCACTCCGAACGCGAAGCCGATCGTCGCGCTGAACGCTGGAAAAAAACGAATTTTGGGGTGAAAGATAGGAAGAACGACGGCTCACCCATGTAGATGTTGATGGTCGACTGGGGGATTCCGAACTGAATCTCGAGGTACTTCGGGAGGAAGACGAAGAATCCCTTGAAGGCGAGGACGTCGATGATTCTGCCCACCAACGCGCCGACGTACACGGGCTGCTTGAAGACCTGACCCATGGTCATCGCGAAATCCTTCGCTTTCCCGCAGAAACTCGCCGGCATCAGCGCCTTCCCCGCCTCGTTCTTCTGGAGGTGGCGGTCGACGAGTGCCAGACGCCTCGGCTTCTTCTTCAGCGGCTGCATCTCCACCTCGACGCCTTTCCCGATTGCCTTCGGCTCCTCGTCGGCCTCATCCGCCTCGTCCTCTTCCTTCGGTGCCGGGAAGCAGAAGAGCGCGAGTGAGGGGCCAGCCAGCATCGTGCCGATCACCATGAATCCCGCCCACCAGCATCCGATCCACATCGGGTCGCGGTTCGTGAGGCCTGCGGGAGCTGAAAGGAGAAGATTGCGGTTGGCACACAGACAGATCGACTTACCATCGAAGGTGTAGTAATATCGGTTGAAGAAGCTTCCCATCAAAAGACCCAAAATGGGGCCGAGAATCCGAATGAAGAACATTCCAGCTGAAAGCACCCGGTGAGCGATAAGCAACGAGAAGAGCGTTCGCTACCAAAATAAACTGGAAGATTCCGCTTTTTGACGTTGTCGTCGACGAGCGGGAGGCCGAGGGAGAACGGCATCGTACGGCCGATGCCGAGGATCAGAAGACCTCCGAAGATCATCACCGTCGGGCCAATGTTCGTTTCGTTCCGCGCGCACTTCTCCTCGTGGATCTGAAATGGCGGTTTGGCGAGCGAGAGGCGGCGAAAACCAACGGTTTTGCGAAGATTGTTGACGGTCGCATCGCAGACTCCGAAGGAGCTTCCCGCCTGCTCTCTGAGGAACCCTTTGAAGTCGGCCAGAGTCGTTTTGTTGTGCTCCTGAAGATCTGCGTCAACGCGGACGGAAAGCGGAACTCACATTGTAGTAGTCGAAGCATCGGTCGACCAAGTCGTGCGAGATGCAGAAGTTCTCGACGTCGGCCGGGAGTTGGAGGAATCTGAGGGGATAAACGGGTGGAGGGAGGGTGGAGACGTTGAGCGAGAGACCGGGAGGACCACCCACCGAGGAATCCACAATGTCCGAGTTCATGTTGATGTCCTCGACGGGGAACATGAAGTTGGACATGCTGATGAGGAGGTTGGCGAGGGCGATGAGGAGGCAGCCGCCGCCGATCCAGCGCGCACGATTTCCCTGAATAGCGGTAGCGCTTAGCAGGGAAGCGCAGGGATACCTTGCTGCCTCTGTAGGCGACGAAGACGACCGAGGGAATGTAGCCGAAGTCGTTCGCGGAGACCATCGTTCCGGAGACTTTGCTCGGGATCTGGAACTGCTTCTCGATGTAGACGATCGCGCTGCAACGAAGCGGCGAGTGAGGGGAGGAGGGAGGAGGACTGGACTGACCTGGTCATGTAGAAGCCGCCGATCGACTCCAAGAAGTAGACGCAGAGGAAGACGACGAAGAACAACGCGACGAGGTTCTGGTCCTTCATCGCGGCGGTCGAATTTACTGAAAAGACGACGTTTCCGCATTGACCTTCGCGCGCAACAAGCGCGCTTCTCTCGGGTTGCGAGGGTTGGCTCAACGCAAGCTGCCAGGCGGGGAGAGAACAGGAGATCCGCAAAGTCTCTCCTAGTTTTCAAAATTCAAATTCATGAAAACTGTTTGCTTCGCGAAAATCAGCTCGGAAGGAGCGCGTTATCAGGAACAGGAGACACAACAGAGCACCGATAAACAGAAGGCAATAAATAAGAAGGTCTGGACGGCGATAATCGATCGGCATCAGAAGCCCTTGATCGGTCATAACAAGCAGAGAACGTTCCCAGTTGCAGATGAGCAAACAGGAAGGAGATTTGAGAGGAGCTTCGACGCTTTGTGCTTCAGGTGGAAGACGTCATCGCGAGTTGGAGAGTTGCACCGGACGCTCTTTAATCCCCAAACGTGCGTAATTGAGATGCGTCAATGCGCGGCGAATGAGCGTTTCTATGAACTCAAACGGCGCGTGATTCTTTCAATGGAGGATGCAACAGGAGAAAAGGCCGGAGAGTACGGTGGATTGGGCGCAGAGTGGGCAAAAAGGGTCGCAGACGACCGCGCGTTATCACCTCGGCCCTGAACTGACACGAAAAAGGCGCAGAAAGCGATCAGAATTGGCGTTCGGAGGAGGAAACGGAGTGAAACATCAACAATCTTATCGCTCCTTCCCAGGTGCTCCCTTCAGTCGTCTAATCCTTCGCGACCCACCGAGGAGCGACCGAGCGACTGTTTGTGGTGTCCACCGAAGCGAACAACAAAAAGCGCTCGGTGGAGTGGAGAAACGAGTGATAAGATACACGCAAAGCTCACTACGCGTCAATCAATTCCTCCACCGATACTGACGATTCCGAGTGCTTCTCCTGGTCAGAGCACAGAAAGGGAAAACTGCACTCAAAGACCCAGAGCATCCGAGTGTGCGAGTCCATTTGATGGCGAAGCTTCGGTGGAGTCGACCAGCTCCAACGTTCTTTGTGATTGAGGCAACGCACAGTTTGATGCGTCCCCTTTTGGCTTTTCGCGCGCTGAACAACAAGACCTTTGCGTTCTTGAACGATTAATTGCATCTAAATTGGGAGCAGGACTTCAGTGGAGTAGCGACCTGCATGCGCACGACACTAACCCCATACCGTAAGTTTCTGGCACCGTCGCCCCACTGTTCGGTTCAGTCAGACCCCAAATAATCATTTCAACTCATCTCCTTTCGATCGGATCAATGTCAACTGACCGTTTCCAAGTTCTGTGCTCAACCGAACATCCCTGGTGATGTCGTTTCGCGCCCTCCAGTCTTCCAATTATATTCTTCAGAGACCTACATGTTCTGTATGCGCAGACCTGTACGCCCGAAAACAGCGCCCGAAACAAAGGATTCTTTAAATCTGTTTTTTTCTTTTCATTCTTCTCAGTTCAACCTTGTCAGTTGCTGCGGACAACGTCTTTGAAGCTTGAATGCCTTTGGCATGAACTTCCGAACCTTTGATTGAGAGACCAAATCACATTCTAGTTAATGCAGGAAGCAAAAGTGAAGTGCAAGCCCGAGGACATCGTTTGATCGATATCCCGATCCTCTCGCCCCCAAGGTGACGTCAGCGAGGGCGGCAGACGGACGATTTTCGAACGCCAGATCGTCTGCAAGGCGAGCCAGTCACTTCCTGAAAGACTCGTGTTGATCGCGCCACTTCCCGCGCTCACTCTTGATCTTCGTTTCTATTTTCAGCTGCGAGAGCGAATCAAATCCGGTTAATCGCCACCTCAGAACGACTTCTATTGCCTTTTTGTTTACGTTTCGAAATCGGCCGTCGTGTGGACGTCACTGAGACGAAAATAGAATTGGCCCAGTGCGGCCCTAAAGACGGCCACAAGCGTTCCTCTTCTCCATTTGCATTTTTGCTTCGTTGTTCATCGATTACGCCGCCTTTTCGTCTTCAGCGCCAGAGAACAACTACCTTCTTGCTCGCGTTCGACTCGAAATGAACAACGACAAGAACAAGAACATCGGGTGCTGCTGCTGCCAGATTGCTGTAACGGTAATCGCCGTCATTCCGATCGTTCGCGGCAGCTTTCACTTATGTTAGGCCGCCACGATTATCGTCTCTGTGGTCACCATCCTCGGCGCGCTGCTCACCATTCCGAATATTACCTCGGCGAATATTCCCAACAGCTACAGAATCATCGCGGGAATCGCGAATGCGGCATGGGGATTCACCGCGCTGCTGGGCGCCATCGCCGCCTGCATCGAGAGTCACTATCTTCTGCTTCCGTATCTCGTCATGCTGGTAAGATTCGCTGTTGGAGTGCGCCAACCTGGTCGCGTGTCGCATTGCAGGTCGTCGGCCTGGTGAGCCTCGCAATCTCCTCGGTGCTCTCCTTTGCGCTCATCATCTTCTCCATTCTGCTGCCGTCGCGTAAGTGCGTTCAGTTTCGGGATTTGAAGGAAATTCGCCACTTTCAGAGGGCAATCCGCTCAGTTGCATGCTGCTGTTCCTGAGCGCCAACATTGCTTTCGCGCTCAATTTCTGGTTTTTGTACATAATCATGAAGTGCTACCGTAATCTGAAAGAGCGCAGAGAGAACTTCTTGGCCGCAAACGAAATCGCAATCTGCTGATTGTGAGAGATGACTTCGATTTCTGCGCATTTGAATGAACGTTCCTGTTTATACGATTGTGTGCATAGTTATTTACAAATAATAATTAATACAAATTACAAAAGACGAGTAAATGTCCAAATCACCGTCGAAACGTAGAAAATTAAAGCAAGAAGCGAAAATATCCATTTAGAAATTGTACGCAACGCTATGCTGATCCTAGAGAAGCACATGTGCCGCCTCAGCCGTTCCCTAGCGGTGAGTCCGTCTCCGTCGACCGCGTTTGATCGATTCGCTTCCAAGAAGGCTTTCGCTTCTTGTAAGCGGTCAAACGAGAACCACGCGAGGTGATCTATGCAGAGTTCACGCTCCTCGTCCGACCAAACGCTTTCCTCGATGTACTTGCTGTACATGTTCACAAACAGCACATCGTCGCGATGATTCACGAGGTCCTTGCGCACCAAATCAGTTCGCTTCATCGTGTTCCATTCGAGCTCCACGTTGCGTTCTCTATAGATATACTGGAGATACTTCTTCAGTCCGGCCGATCGAAACTCGTCGTACACCTCCCGCCATCCTTCAATTTGAATTGACATCTGATGTAAATAAGAGCGAATTGCAGCGCGCAATCCCCGAAAATGATCGAGTTGTGGATTAGCGAAGACGTGGGGAACGAATGTGTCAAACTTAGCAATTGATTGTAACAGTTCCCCCAAAATGATGCACATTTTAATCGCATACAAACTGCGAAAGATTAATCCACGGACCAAATACAGAGTAAGAATATTTAATAAATCGGATTTTTGTTGACTATAGAGAAGCATCAACATTCTGCTGTTCCTTTCGTTTTCTAAGTACATACTGGAGGTTACTTTTTAAGCCTGATCAATCGAAATTCCTCATTGGCGCTGTGATCGCAGGTCCACAAGTACATTCGAGAAGGAGTGTTTACTACCGGAGAAGTAAACAGTTGTTTAGTAAATACAAATTATTTATACAATTACGAATAATGAATAAACCCACGCCGAAGAAACGTATAAAGTGAAGCCAACAAGCGCAATAGTCAAATAATAAAAGAAAGGACCCAACCTTTGGTGGACCATAATGAAGCACATCTGCCGCCTCAGCCGCTCCCTAGCTGTGAGTCCGTCTCCATCGACCGCGTTTGATCGATTCGCTTCCAAGAAGGCTTTCGCTTCTTGTAAGCGGTCAAACGAGAACCACGCGAGGTGATCTATGCAGAGTTCACGCTCCTCGTCCGACCAAACGCTTTCCTCGATGTACTTGCTGTACATGTTCACAAACAGCACATCGTCGCGATGATTCACGAGGTCCTTGCGCACCAAATCAGTTCGCTTCATCGTGTTCCATTCGAGCTCCACGTTGCGTTCTCTATAGATATACTGGAGATACTTCTTCAATCCGGCCGATCGCAATTCGTCGTACACCTCCCGCCATCCTTCAATTTGAATTGACATCTGAAAGCAACAACCGCAAGGACGGAATAACGATCACAGCGCTCAGTCCTCAAAAAAGTCGATGAGGCGAAGGTGTTAAAATTCGCACTTGATTGTGTTTGATGCGAACGGTACGAACTGTATTCAATGGCACGACAGTTGTACAGATGGAAATGGTCGATTTCCGAAAAAATGACTTAGAATCAGGAGGGAGCGTAAATTGAAAACAAATGTCAAGCACGACAACGCTTAAAATAAAACACCCGAGGACGTCACGACCTTCTCTTTCTCCATCTCCCGGGTCTAGCAACCGGTATGAATCCGACATCCGTAGAAAGCAGGAATTATGCGCGCCTTGTGGCGGCCAACACCAAATCATCCCGGTCAAACAATCGGATACACGGAGAACAGTAGCTCTCAATCCTCGAAGTAGTGTTGTACGGAAGCACACGTCATTGACTCTCAACTCTGAGGTGATGTCACAGTTCCATTTTGAAAAACGACGTTTTGGGATTCTATAATGATGACAAAAAGGATGAGGGACGACCGTCCGCAGTCCATGGATGGAACGGATCTTTGAACAATTGAATTATTCGTGAATGCGGAGCTTCAACGACCAGAACTGCGCCACACAAGCGGTTTTGTGGCGATGCGTGACATTTATGTGACTTTGTGATATTCTTCTGCTTTGTTGCAGAAGGAAATGAAAAACCCCGCTTTCCGCCCTCAGGATGACGTGAGTTCTATTTTCCTGTTAACAAATAAAATTTCTGATCTTCATGATCAAACGGAGGCGTTCCTATTGGGAGGTTAAAAGCAGGTCAATCTGGTTTTTGTGCACTCCATCAATGACTCATCCGATCGATCACTGAATTCGTCGGCGACAGTGAACGTTTCGTCTCGCGGCCTCAGTTCAATTGTTTGTTCTCTGCCCTGTAAATAGCGAAGCAGCGCAGAAGGATATCGCAATGCCACAGAATTGTAGCAGAACGTGCGTGCGCATCTGGGATCAAGGGGGTCGTCGCTCTTCAACAACGCGTTTCGTAGTTATTCTCTGTGATTAGTGCGCGTCTGCGGATGCGTTTTGTGACTTTGCGCTTTCCTTGCGTTCTCTTTCGCGGCGGAGCGGAGAACAAACAGTCGAACGGACAACGCGAGCGATGCGATTCATTTAGTTGCTCGGCGATCGAATTTTCTCCTCAATACAACTATTGTTCGGAATATTGCGCGTTTCCTTCTCCCACGTCTTGGGAACGAAAGCTTCGATCGATATTTCCGCGCACTTCTGAGCACAAGTTCAAACATCACTTTTTGAGTGCGGATTAGTGCGGCCTGTGGGGGGGGAATCCTTGTTTTGTCCTTTCGAAGTTTGCGTTTTTACTTTTGTCTTCCGCCGCCGCGAGTCAGCGAGTGAGAGAGCGCAGGTTTGCTCCCCTGTGAGTTGATTGTGAAATGCATTGATCGCGCTGTCCATTTGCCCTGAAAGATCTGCGCGGTTTGAGTTTGAGGGGATTCTATCTGATCAAATTTCTTCGTTCTCTTCAATGGTGGCGATCTTTGGTCGTTGTTCGCCCATTTCATTTGTTGTTTGTCTCTAGTATTCCACATTGTTTGATTCTGAGTTCATGGGTGTTCCATCAACCAAACTAGGCAGCTTGATGCGGAAATCCGGAATTTCCTTGTTATCCGCGCGCCTCTCAATCGTGTCTTTTGACTTCTCTCCCGTTCACTTGTTTCGGAACTTGTTCCGAATATGTGTGTTGGTTACGCTGGATTTTGTATTGAGCCTAGCGAATTGAGCCCTATTCTGCCTCACAACAAAACGAATTACCCTTCGACTCGTTCCGAGTAACTCGATTCGTCCGCGCAGCAAAGTGCTGAGAATCCTCTTCATCTGTTTCAGAAGCAGCCATGGCCTCGAGCGGTTACGTCGTTGCGGATTCCGATCTCACGTTGGAGAATCTGATGGAGATTCTCGCGGAGACCGACAAGAGCTACAAATTTGGAACGGATCCTTCGAAAGTGGGTTTCTCTGCTGTTGATTTAATAACGCTTTATCGTTTCAGTTGAAGTCGAATCCAACGGAAAAATGCATCTCCGAAGGAAAGGGATTCGCCTCGAAAATCTATAGCGTCACTCTGGAGACCGAAACGGAGTCCTATTCAGTCATCCTCAAGGTTGGCGCTCTCCAGGAGGGAGTGACAATGTAGCTTAGAACTCTAGGTTCCGAGCGATTTCTTCATGCGAAGCAGCCTCGAGGAGTTAAACTCCGAAACGCATGAGTTCAACGACGAGCAGCTGGTGGCGGAACACAAAAAGAATCGCGACATGATCGCCACAATTCACAACCGAGAAGTCGACTTCTACGAGTTTGCGAAGAAGCATTTGGAGGCGAAGCATCTGTTGGTTAAGTACTTCTACGGAGAGCACATGATCGACGCCGAGAAGCGGAAGGGATTGATTCTGATGGAGGATCTGAGCAAGAAGAACTTGAAGGAAGCGAGGACGGCCGGTGGTCTCTCGAAGAATCAGGTGAGAAACGCACTGAAACCCTCACACTGACTCTTCCTTTCAGGTCCTCGTGATCACTGATGTGATGACGCTGATCCAAGCGCGTTCGGTGCTCCACCAAGAGGAAGTGATCGAGCATTTCCCCATCTGCGACGTCCTCATCAATGCTCTCTCGTTCTACATGTTTTCGTGCGCCGACATGTTGCGGCAGAAAGGCCTCGATTGGTTCACTCCGGAGATCGCCGAGAAGGTGAAGATGTACGCGCAGCCCGAGAACATGAAAGCGCTCCTCTCCGCCGACCCCAAATACGGAGACTTCGAAGTGCTAGTGCACGGCGACCTCTGGGAGGGCAACATGCTCTTCGAGGTCCAGAAGAAGGACAAAGTGCAGCTGCTCGCGTTACTTGACTGGCAGGGATGCCACGCCGGGTCGTATACCACCGATCTAGCGGTGGTGATGGGCGTCACCATGGAGCCGAAGGAGAGGAGAGCGTGCGAGAAGGAGATTCTCGAGTACTACATGAATTCGATGAATTCTCTCTCCGACAAATTCGTTCTTCCCTACGAATTGACTTATGATACGGTAAACTGAAGTTTCTCTGTTCCGTGGTCTGATCACGAACGCGTTCAGGTGCTCAAGTCGTACAAACATTCGCTGATCTACGCCACTCTGCAAATGGTTCTCTCGGTTGTGACTAATCCGAACGACGACATTCCCGAGGAAGAGGGAGAGACGGAAGGTCCGCTGACACGACGTCTCAGATGCCTGATTGAAGACGTGGAGTTGTGAGAAAGATGATTTATTAAATTATGAATAAATTTGTTGTTGCTAATCAGCACGTCTGAGTCGTGTTGGCCCAGGTGCGCAGATCCTTTTCAAAGTAGAAAACGTGATCTTCGGGGACGAATTGCGTGTTTGCGTAGAATGCGCTGCGATCTTCGGCCAGGTGGCTAATCACAAAGGTACTTCCAACCTCCATTCCGCTCAGATACCAAACTTCGTAGCGGTGGTGGAAGGCGCCGTCGATTGGACTCCCGACGGGTTCGAGGTTGGGGAACGAAGGGATCGGGTCCTGACTGTTGATTACCCTGAAAGAGTACGGTACCAGGCGATCATGCCCTTCGGCGAAGAGGCGATCGCCAACGCGCGGTTGACCGAAGCTGATCATCTTCACTTGGTGGCTGCTTCGCATTCCGTTCCCCACGATCGTCGCCGCTGCCAGCGTCGCCAATCCGCCGCCCAGCGAGTGACCAAAGCTCTAAAAGAGAAGTGTTTCTTGAGCCGGCTACAGTAACCCTCTACCCAAACATCGTATTCCGGCAACAACTTTGTGTAGTTGCTGATCTCCAGCGCGAGTTTCGACTCCCAAAGACGGTAGAATGCTTGGTAGTAGTACTCGAAGACGCGGCCGCCGGTTGGGAGGAAAGGATGCGACGCCTTCGTCAGGAAGAGATTCACCGCCTGTTGGATCAGCTGCTCGCTCCCTTTGCTCCCCCGGAAGACGACGACGATCGCGCGCTCGTTGTGGAGCACCGCGGTGTAGGCGAAACACGAGGTCTGAAAAGGAGCGTCGGCATGACCTTCGAGGACCTCGAATACCCGATTGAACGCGTCGCAAGGTACTGTAAAGGTGTTTCCGACGACGACCTTCTTGAAATGGCAATTCAGGATTGTCTGCAGTCGACTCCGATCGTTTTCGTTGGCGGCGGCAATCAGAGGAAACGCCTTCTTCCTCGTGAATTCGTCGTCGTAACTCACGTCCGGCATCTTCCGCGGGCAGTTGTACGTGTAGCCGACGCGCCGGTTCAGCGGACACGTGTTGAATATGAACGATCCGCACGAGTTTTCCGTTGTGCACCAGCTGAATGAAGGATTCGACTAGGCCCGCGTTTACCGTATACTCACTCGCACTTTCCGCCGAGCCAATCAGTCGAATTCGTGCATTCCTCGCAGCTCTCGAACGAATCGCATTCTTTGAGCGGAATCGCTCCGACGGCGACCAACGCGGAGATTCCAGCGAGAAGACAAAGACGATTCATGGTCGCTAACGGCGTCCACTCGGGGTCAACATCGCTTTATAGCGAATCGCGGCAAAGCTGCCCAAACAACGCGAGGAAATCACAAAAACGCAAACAAACAACGGCGATTTTGTATCACTTTGTGCCTGCGATCTCGTTCCTTTCAAAGTGACCTTTTGTGACTCCGTTTCGCGTAAATGTTTACTAATGATACAACTATGTACAACAAATAACTTTCTAACTACTCGTATCAAGAAGAAGAAGAAGAGATCTTTTACATCCGTTTGCATTTTGCGTTCACTTCATCGCAGATCGCGAGCGCAGAGTCGAGCATCGACTCCATCTTCGCCGAGTCATTTTCGACTTCAATTCGGTCAAAGAGGAAGAAGAGACGCTGATCGACGAGATTCATGAATTGATGGGCGAGAATGTGCGTTCGCTTAAAGTTGACTCGTTGGTATGAAAGATAGAGGTGAATGTAGGCTCGTTCCGCAAAGTCCATCAGCTGAAATTACGGTATTAGTTATGGTGGCATGCTCAGTTTAGCACTTACTTCACGGAATCGATTGATGAGATCTTTGGCTGTGTCCGCGTCAGTGAATTTCTCCAAACGACGCGTGACTTTGAAGAGATTAAAGTAATTCTTCTTTCTGCGAATGAACGAACACTTCAAGAAGATGGTCGGATGGATGGTTTCCGCGCCGTCAATCAGCGCGTATTCGCGGCGAGCTTCCAATTCGCAATCGTAATGTGAACCCGTGAATGGTCCTCCACAGGCGTAGCAGAATTGGTGACCGCAGAAGCAGCCCATGTGGTTGCAGCCTTCCGTTCGGTCCACGAGACTCGCGCAACGCGGACAACGCACTCCGCTGGCGACGTGCGCTACCGCGGATTCGTGGAACGACTGGCCGTTCCGGCTCAGCATATCGGCGTACTTCCGCATGTTGGCACAGGAGAGCGGTTCGTGCGCCTCTTCTCGGCATTCGCGGCAGATGGCGGCACCGCAGTCACAAACGAGTACTCGAGCGGTGGTTGACGGTGCGAAGAGGAAGCTCTCGCATCGACTGCAGTGGAAGAAGTCGTTCTGGAGAAGTCTTCGGTTCGACAGTTGTTTCTCGTAGCGTCGGACGCGCTCCTGACGGACGAAGCATTTCAGGACGGAGAGGGGAACGAGTTCAGAGCACTTGAAGCCGACACATTTGATGGAACACGATTGTCGTGGATGGAGTGCGCAACGTAGTGCGTCCAGCAGTCGACGCACGAGAAGTGACCGCACGACGACAGAGCAAAGAGGAATCCGTCGCTGAAACAGATTTCGCATCTCTCTGGCCGTGTTTGGTCGTGTTCTCCACGAGTTTCCGGCTTGTTCTCTTCGATCCACAGCTTTAGCGCCAAATTCTCAGCTTCCAAAGGATTCATCACCTTCAAACAGTTCCCCTTGGCGACGGTCGGCATTGCGGAGAGGCTGTTGCGTTTCTTGAGCACGGGCGGCTTTACAGGATACTCTTCGAAAACCCTTCCGGCTTGTGGATTCAGGAAAACGCCATCTTCTCGGATGACAATCAGGTCGCCAGCAGCGTTGGTGGTTGCGAACATTGAAGGCGTTGTCGGGAGGCAGATCGTATTGGAAATTCCCGCTTCGCACTCGTCGATTCTTCTCAACGGCTCCACCCTGAGTTCCGCAGGCTGACGCGCGATAGATTCCTTGCGATTCTGCTTCTCTTCATCGTCATCGATCACCTGTTCGGGCTCCTGGGGATTTGTGGGCGGTAGTCTTCAACTTCCTTCACTTTCTTTGACGATTTTCTCTTCCCGTGGGTGATCTTTTCAATGATGAAGTCGCTGATTGGCTGCTCAAAGGGGGTTCTGTGCATGCTGTTGACCGCATTGTCCACAAGGACTTCATCGGCCACGTCGTCATCGTTGTCTGAATGGAAACTCCAGAAATTTCGTCGAATTTTCTGAACCGAAGGCTTCTTTGGTTTCTTTGGCTTCTCACTGTACTGCCAACGAAGGGATTCTGCAGTGGCGGCCTTTGAGATGCTGAAAATGAGGGTAAACAAGAGCAAACAATTCTCGGACTTACTCGTGATTCGCGTTAATGGAGGCCTTGCCCCTCTCCCTTCGCATCAACGCGTAAGCCAAGTGGAGGCGTCGTTCGTGGGGTTTCACGTCTTCCTCCGATCGCCTCGCTTTCAGATCGTCTTCATCCTCGACGAACTCTTCTGGTTTCTTGATTCTGCGGCCTCTGCGGTACTTCGAAGGGTATTTAGGTCTTAAACAATCAACTGATTTGATGAATGAGATGTTGAACGACTCACTCGGTGTACTCTCTGAGCGGCGCCCTCTGCGACGTCTTGTGGATTGCCGCTCCCTTGTGCACCGTGTGATATCCTCGTGTGACCATTGAACGAAGAAGGTGATTGCTGTGCTGAACCTCCGAGAATCGCGTGCTCAACGCGGTCGCGGCCGTCGAGAAGCAGCTAACCCGCAGTGTTTCGGTCTGGTACTTCTCGGGATCTTCGGCCATCAACTCGTCAATCAGCCAGCGCTTCTTCTTGTTCAGCGAGTACTGCACGTTGAAGTCACGTGCGGCGAAAGGATCGAGTTCCAAATCCCTCACCGGGATTTCACGTTCCTGCAAGAAATTGAGAATTGGCTCCAATGAGAGGAGGCGACTCACCGTAAGTTCACTGTTCGGGATTCCATTGTAGATGTAGCTGTAGACTTCAGCAAAGGATTGATTCCAGAAATACTGCTTCCACACGAGGTCGGGGCCGACTTCCAGTTTACGGCTTCTGTAGAATTTCCTCTCGCGATGGCTGCGAACTCCTCTTTGCTCGTAGAGGTCGGCGGCCTCAACCTCCATGAATCTGAAACTGATCGAATGGCGGCGGTATTTCCACACAAAAAACTGCGATTGACGAAAACAAACGCGTGCAGCTGGTTTTCCGCCGCACTGAATCGCGGTGTTTATAAGCGGGGAGTGACTCACGATACGCGTTGCGCAATCACGCGAGAAGTTGTGCAACGCGGTCGCTAAGCACAACGAAGTTGTGCAACCTTGAACAATCGACGACGCTGTCGCGTCATTGAAATTTCAAAACACTGACACGAGCGAAATGTCGCGCTAATCGCGCTAATGATGAGAAAGCTGAAAAACAACCTGTTTGTTGTTTTCGGTTTCGAGAATCCACCTTCTACCGCTTAATATTCGATGATTTTAAAGTGTTTCGAACACGCGATGTGTCAGCGGAGAAAACACGCGAAAGGAAACGAAATTTCGGTCAACAAACAACAAATCTCGTTGCCAACCGAGCATACGGTACTCGAAACAACAGTCGGACCTGTCGATAGACTCCTCGAAGCGTCTTCAAAAGAAGATTTCTCCCGCGGAAGCGCGTAGTTGAGTCATTTCGAACTTTCAGTGAACGGTGTAGCAGGTCGCAGACCAGTTGTGGTGCAGAAACGCTTCACGATGGCGATGAACCGATGTGAGCCGGTAGAAACACCGGGTCCCGTGGAATTGCCGCTGGGAAAAATCATCGGAAAACGATGGAAATTAGTCGCGAAACTGGGACAAGGCGGATGCGGCGCGGTGTACGAGTGCGAAGACGCGAAGAACCGAGGCCGGAGGGCTGCGATGAAGGCGGAATCAAACTTCGTGGCCGGTGGAAGCGTTCTGAAGTTGGAAGCGCAGATTCTGCAGAGGATGAAGGGGAAGAAGTTTGTGGCACAGCTGCTTCATGCCGGTCGCAAGGAGCGCTACTGCTACTTGGCAAGTCGCTTTCCTCGTTGCTTCTCTCAACAATCCGCTTTTTCAGGTGATGACTCTACTCGGCGACTCAGTCGAGAAACTCTTCCGCAAGTGCAGCAAGAAGTTCACCGTATCGACGCAAGTGCGCCTCGGGGTCCACATCCTCTTCGGCATCAAACAGCTCCACGAAGTCGGCTACGTTCATCGCGATGTTTGTTGTCCTTGATATTCGTGATCGCTTATGTCCAATCCGTTTCAGATCAAACCCGCGAACCTAGCGCTCGGCGAAAGGGCAAAGAGGCGAAGATCGTGCATCTTCTGGATTTCGGCCTCGCCCGCGAGTACATCATCGTCACGAACGGCGAAATCGGAATGCGGAGGGAGCGCGGAAGAACGCTGTTCAGGTGAGCGTTCGCCATGGAGATTCGCTTGAACAGCAGAGCTTCAGAGGGACGACGCGTTACTGTAGCGCGAACACCCACAATCGCAGCGAGCAAGGCCGTCCTGACGACCTGTGGTCGATGCTGTACGTGTTGGCTGAGATGCGAGGTCCTCTGCCATGGAACCATCTGAAGGAGAAGAAAGAGATCGGCGAGATGAAGCAAGCGGTCTCCGATGTTCGCCTGCTGGCAAAGTGTCCGATTCAGATGCTCGACGTGGCGAATCACCTCCGCGAGCTGGGATACTATTCCCGTCCGGACTATTTGAGAATCTACAAGACGCTGACCTCCGTGATGAACACGTACGGCTACAAATTCATGGATCCCTATGATTGGGAAGAACTTCCCGTGGAGACCCCGAGGACGCCGACAACGAAGTCGAGAATCACCTCCGTTTTGTCGAAGATTAGGTCGATCGAAGATCTGTCGGGGTGAGAGCAGAATCACAGCAGCATGGACACTAATCAAGTGTTTCAGCGAGAAAACATTGGACGTCGGAGGAATCGGCGGCGGAAAAAGCTCTACGACGACCGGATCGCCCGAACCAACGATGGAGGAAACCACCGACGACGACAGCGCACTTTACAGAGAAGAAGATTTTTCGAGAAATGAAATTGGATTTTGAAATGTTTAAAAGATTAATTTCCTCTAAATACATTGCGCGAAGAGTGAATCACTATTTCCGGAAGCGGAACGAGTTCAGAGCACTTGAAAGCGACACATTTGCTGGGAGCACGAGTCCCTGAATTTTGTAACGGTCTCAAAGCGATAATTGTAGGTTTGATCTGCGTTGATCATTTCGATTTTTGCAAGTGCCTCTATTTCACCTTCGTGTTGCAAGCAAAACTCTTCATTTTTGATGCGCTGTACTTCAACATGAATGCATCACCTGCGGCCAATTGTATTTATAAATGAAATTGACATTTCGGTTTTACAGTCACCATGAAGCTCACCATCGCGGAGATCCGCACTCGTCCGCAGTGCGAGCAGCTCTTGACGTTTCTGCAACAGAAATACCAACGTAGGTTTATCACGATTTGCTTATATCTATGTACTCGGTGCATGTAGAACACAGAGGATCCCTCGTGTATCCTGCCATGTCGTTCAACTTCCTCGCGGTGGGAACTGGTGGCGGAGGAGTCTACAGCACAGTGGAAGACGATGGTGAGGAGCTCAAGAACGATGTGTTCGGAGCGCGCTTCACTCTTCGGCACGGAATCATCGACACATTCCACATTCATAACGTCGAATCGAGTCAGTTTTAGCCGTTCTGTTCGATGGTCTTTAATATTCGCTGTTTAGGTGACAAAAAACTCGTTTATCGGGCTCTGAAGAACTTTCTTGAATCAGCGTACAAAGGCGAACCAATAATCTGTTCTGAAGGGCAGCAAGTTTCAGTCGCCAATTTCATTGCTCGTAATACCGGCAGCGGTGAGTTTTGGATATGAAATAGGGAAACGTTTTGTATTTCAGACCCGGGGGAAACGGTCAAGTCATTGTTCAGCATCCAGGAGTTAGAAATCTGCCTTTTCAATCTCGTTGCTCCTCAGTTCACAGACCACTATGGAAAGTCCGGCGTTGAAGAACCGATCTACAAGGATTTTTTGGAAATGAAGAAGGAGCATGGCCACACGATCAGCCGTTGCTGCCGTCATGTTGCGCTGAACGCAATCTACGAAATTTACCGAATGGGTTGCATCGCCAACCTCGCGTCGAATGTGTACGAACACGTGCGTCCTCCAGGAATTCAAATGTTTGGCCTTATCTTTCCGCTCCCGCTCGCACACATGAACCCTGTGGCAGACGATGGCGGAAACCGTCTGTGCAACTTGGAACCAACTGCGAGTGGAGCTTGCAACAGGCAGAACCATGACCCTGTGTTGAGAGAAGGCCCTCATGCGAAGAACAAACTGAAGAGGGAGCAGGAGCATGCTGTGCCTGGACTTCAAATCGACGAAACGGAAAAGAAGCAGAAAAGGTTGGCACCGAAGGAGAATGAAGAAGGCCAGCGAGTGCTTCCTGACTGGCATTGTCATACTCTGGACAGTAAGGTCGCTAGGGACATGTCGAATCCTGCATTTATCAAGAAAATGCTCGAAGAGCAGACGAAGAATTACAAAATGCATTGGGATAACCATCCATCAATGACCGTGGACCCCGGATGCAAATGGAAGCGTGAGTTGGTGCTTCATCTTTTTTATAAACGAAATTGAATCGTTTAGCGAAGGCTGCCAGCGCGGCTGTTGCCGCTCAGTCTGCAATGTTCCAACCTGCTCCGAGTGTCTTCTCGTCGCATGCGAATCGTCGTGAATTGTTTGCTCCTTCTTCTTCGTTTGTGCCGCCTCCGATGGCAAACAGCACTCTAAGCGAACGCCTAAAGATGCTTCAAAAACATATCGCTGACAATGGAGGAAAGTAACGAGAAGTGAGACTTTGCGGTCAATAGAAATTAATGTTTTTTACGATAGTCTTTGCAAGAATAAAAAGTTATTGTCCTCAGATTTTAGCGTTGTTGTAGTATTTCATGACAAGACGAAACGCTGTTATGTGCATAAATTAAGTAAGCGGTTGGAAGACAAACAATACTGCAAAGTCGAGACCAGCGGTAAATATCCGACGAGCTTCGCATTTCGAAGCAGAGTACTTCGTCATTTGAACAGCGAAAGCAGAATAGTTTTCTGAAATGCGCGGGATTCTGACTTTTGCCCGACGCGTTTCCTACATCCCGAGGTGATGAAGATGATTCGCTATCGATTTGCTGAAGATTCGCATTGCAGACAGAAAACTCATTACGAAATCTTGGAAGTTGCCCGCAACGCGTCAAACGATGAGATCCAAAGGTCGTTCGTGCGAAAAACAAACGAGGTGAGCGTCTCTGCAAAATTGATGGACGCGAGAATTCTTCCAGCTGCATCCAGATGGCAGCGCCTTCTCGCCATCGAAGAACAAGTCGAATCGCGGCGTTAAGAAGAGCGAAACCGAACAATTTATGGAGCTCAAAGCCGCGTACGATGTGCTGAGAAGGCCGGAGAAGCGGAAAGAATACGATCGGGAGCTTCATTGGAGTAGCGAGGCATCTGCCAGCATGTTCTACGAGCAAGTAAGCGTTTGTCGTTGTTTTGTATCTTCTACTTCGAACTCACAAAGGACTCAAAGTCTTCGTTCGATGAAATTAAACTGAACGTGAAGGGAATGCAGTTAGCAAGGAATCGAAGCTACTCAGGGCCTGCTCAGAGGTCAGCTGGTCATTTCTTTGACCCTAATGACGAAATAAGGCGCGAAGAAAAGCAGAAGCGCTTTGTTATGACAATTGTGTTTGTCCTCGCGACTCTTTTTGCGTTAAACGGGGTTTACATTTGGTATGTTTTCATTTGTTATTCTGTGTACACGAAACTTGTGATTTGAAGGTTCCAGTCAACGAAGAAACGAGAATTGGATTCGAGCAGACCAGTGCCCCTAACTGTTCGATCTCATTCGACTAATTAATATCTAACTGTTATATGTTTGTTGAATAGTTATTAAAATGGCGTGATATGATCGTACCGTTAAATGTCGGATTTGAATTCCATCTATAAGTCATACATTCGGGAACTCGTTTGCTTAGATGAATCGAGCATGATAGTCTACAACGCTTTTATGAATCGACGCTACATATCCGTTTCTTCTATGCTGTGCAGGTTTCGTTCATTGATTGTCCTTTGTTTTCAATTAACCGATTTGCAGGACGTATTACGATATTCTTGGCGTCGACAGAAATGCATCAGCGAAAGAAATCAAGAATGCCTACTACACTCTTTCCAAAAAGGTGAGTGAAAGGAATGAAAGTCTTCAAACAGCTTTGCATTTTCAGTACCATCCAGATGTTACCGGTTCGCAACCTGATAGCACTACATCAACAAGATTTTTGGATGCAAGTGATGCTTACGACATCCTGAAAGATAGCGAAAAGCGGCGTATTTACGATAGTCAAATTTCGGGTGGCGGTAATAGTTCCCATAACTCGTACAGCTACAGCCACCAAAGACGTACGCGTACGTCCTCAGAGGATGAGATGGAAAGAGTAAGTCAAAGTGGTGATTTCAAATATTGTTGGTTTTCTAGATTTGGAAGCAATACCAAGATTCCGCTCGCAGAAACGAACAGTACCAATCCGAATGGTCATTCGAGTTAGCAAGGAATCGAGGACCCGCACAGAGGTCAGCGGGTCATTTCTATGACCCGAATGACGAAATAAAGCGTGAAGAAAAACAGAAGCGCTTTGTTTGGACAATTGTGTGTGTTCTCACGACTCTTTTTTCTTTAAACTGGGTTTACATTTGGTATGTTTTCACTTGTTATTCTGTGTACACGAAACTTGTGATTTGAAGGTGCAAGTCGAAGAAGAAACGAGAGTTGAATTTATCTCATTCGACTAATTGATATTAGTTGTTGAACAAATAGTAAAGTTATTAATATGACGTGTGTGGTGAAGTATATATGAAAGGAGCGGGTCATCGTACCTTTAAATATCGGATTTGAATTGCATCGAATAGTAATACATTCGGGAACTCATTTGCTTAGATGAATCGGACATGATTGTCTACAACGCTTTTATGAATCGACGCTACATATCTGTTTCTTCCATGCTGTGCAGGTTTCGTTCATTGATTGTCCTTTGTTTTCAATTAACCGATTTTCAGGACGTATTACGATATTCTTGGCGTCGACAGAAATGCATCAGCGAAAGAAATCAAGAATGCCTACTACACTCTTTCCAAAAAGGTGAGTGAAAGGAATGAAAGTAAAAAAAACTGTGTTGCATATTCAGTACCATCCAGATGCTACCGGTTCGCAACCTGGTAACACTACATCAACAAGATTTTTGGAAGTAAGTGATGCTTACGACATCTTGAAAGATAGCGAAAAGCGGCGCATCTACGATAGTCAAATTTCGGGTGGAGGTCATAGTTCCTATACCCATGACTCGTACAGCTACAGCCACCAAAGACGTACGCGTACGTACTCAGAAGATGAGATGGAAAGAGTAAGTCAAAGTAGTGATTTCAAATATAGTTGGTTTTCTAGATTTGGAAGCAATACCAAGATTCCGCTCGCAGAAACGAACAGTACCAATCCGAATGGCCTTTTGGAAGTAATCGTTACGCGGGTAACCGATCTCGTAAACCCGGAACAACGTATACATACCGTAGCGGACCTGGTTGGTCTTATACGAAAACGACTTACACAGACGAAAAAGGAAGACAGTCCTCGTCGTACTCATACACAGATCAACAAGGGCAGAAACAAACCTTTAAGGGTGACTCTATGGAGGTTAACTGGAACTTCCTTGCCAAAATCTTCAAGATTTACATGATTGCGTTTTTTGGTGTTACGCTCTTTCAAATTGTGTATGGACAAACGTACGTTCTGACCATTTGCCGACAACTGATCTATATCATGTTCATTCAGGGGTTCTACGATGACGGAATTTCAAGAAGAAAAACGAAAACAACTGGAAGAATTCCAAAAACGACGTGAAAGAATGGAGCAAATGATGAACAAAGCACCAGTGACTCCCCAACCGAATAGCGTAACCGATTCCCCTTGGGCAGGATCTGTGCCTTCGGAATCTCCGGTCAATATGGAACAGCCGGACGTTTCGGAAAGTGTTCGTAATTGATTTTATGTGAGGTCAGTTAGAATTGTAGTTTTCAAGACGGTTCAGAAAATTGTACATTGTTTAGATTAGACCAGCTTGTACCGTTTAAAGATTTTTTCATTTATTTGGTAGCACGAGGTTTCTGCTAATGTATGACTAAAATATGTGCTTACAATTACTTTTACAGATGTTTATATTTTAGGCGAAAATTCGAGATCTGTAAAGTTGTACATATTCTAGTTAATGTGCCTTTGAGAGTTTCTCTGTTCAGAGATGACGATGTGTCAATAAAACCGAGCGAAAGAGAAATAGTTTTCGCTTCGCAACAGCTGATCTCTTATCGACCAGCGCTGTTTCAGTGGCGCGATGTTTGGAAAGAACACGCCACATCCTCAGGTCACTCTCCACGCTATCAGCATTTTTCGGAGTTCATATGCGAGTTACGCCGCAATGCACGTGTTCTTCTGCGCCCACCCGGTTGCGAAGGCGAAATGCGTTGCGTGCAAACAGCTCTTCGCTTTTGAACTCACGATGAAGCGAAGAGCGTCGTCAACTGCGGGCGTGATTGAAATGCAATTCGGCGTTATTTCGCGTTCCACGCGTACCGATCTTGTCAGTCACGTGGTTTCAGCCGTCGGCATGTCTGCGCGTAGAATTTGGTCTCTCAACTCATCGAAGCAGGTGACTGCGTTGTTCTCGCAAAGGTTCGCTTGTTTTCGTTTCTTGCAATCAGACCTAAAATTCAGAAAGCCGATCTTATGTCAGCAAACGAACTACGAAATTCTCGGAGTTAGAAGAGGTGCGTCGTCGGGAGACGTTGAAAACGCGTACCATGAGCACCTCAGAAAGGTAACCCCGGAGCAATCCGAGGTGTAGAAGGCGTTTTCAGAATCATTACTCACATGGAAATGAAATGACTCTACTCAGCATTACGGAACACAAGGAAAGGCGAAAGGCTTACTACGTGCTTCGACACGACGCACTACGGAAGTCTTACAATGAGTACCTCGATAACGGGGAGCCTGGGGAATTGGTTGGATGTCAGCGAAGGCTCTGTACATTAGCGATCGTTTTTAGGAGTACGATTTTCTGGCCATACCTTTGGATCAATCTTTGGAGGAGGACAAAGAGAAGTTCCTTGATGACGTCACGCTGAACGATGTCCGCAAACAGATCAAAGACAATTTCAACAAGGCTTCATTCCGCGTTTCTCTTCTCGTTTCAGCGACCGCGGTTTTCCCAGTTCATAATGTCTTGCTGAAAACTGATATTTTAATGTCATTTATTTCTTGAGCGCAATTTGGAAGGGACGACATTCATCGGGTATATTGTTTTTATCGTGTATTCATTCCATAAAGTCGGCTGTAAAACAGTTATACATGGTTCATGCCGGAAAGCTGAATGTTCAAAATTCATTCGAATACTCAGGATTTCGAAATGCGAGACTAAATGTTGTTCAAGACATGAATTTGTGTGTTATGACATTGAAAGGTGACGCAATTCGATGTTGTGCTTCTGTTGCGGCATGAGAGGAGCGAGTTTCGCGGAAGTATGATTATTTAGACCTCTTTCAGCGATGAATTCGTGCAGTAAGCGACTCTTTACGCTTTCGTCAGCGTTGCGACGGTAAGACTCGATGGATTCTCGGCTAAATTGACTTTTGCTCGTTTAGAAGCTACTATGACGTACTCGGAATCAACAGGAGCGCATCGAAGCTGGACATCGAGAAGGCGTTTTATGAACAATCGAAGAAGGTGAGTAATTCATGGCGCCTTTTGAAGTATTCAGTGGTTTTGCAGTATGATCCGAAATATGTCGGAACTCGAATCGGGGCTGCAGCTCGTTTCCGCGACATTAACACGGCATATGAAACCTTGAGAGATACGGTGAAACGACACAAGTATGACGCTCAGATGTTTGGACGCACTCAGCGACCCGGAGACCAAGAATCTTCATTTTCTGATGTAATTGTTTCTCCCGTTTCGTATCAATTTCATAAGTTTCAGTTTGCTGAACACGTGCAGCGAGATACGTTCGACAAAGTACGTAATTCCTTTTAGACTCATTAGCAAAAGATGCTTTAGGACACCAAAGCAGCGAGGGATGCCGAGAAAAGATTCGAAGAGAGATGCACCGGGTCAGCTGGAATGTCAGGAAAAACTCAACAGAACGAGAGAGAATATCAAGATTTCCCTATACTTGAAAGCTCAGGACTAACCGCCGACTATCTTCAAGTATTCATTAAAGTTTACCTAGGGATCCTAGGATGCGTTATCTTCTACCAAATGTATTGCGGAGCGTTGTAAGTTGCGTTGACTGACTGAGTGACTAAATTGTGTCCTTCAGCAAAAACGACCATAAGGAGGTTAGAGGAAAGATCGATTATTTGAAGCGTGAAGCGGTGGTGCCAAATGTAAAACCCGTGAACGCGAGCGAAGAACTGGACGCCGAGTGGTCGAGTAACTCGTGGGGAACATTTGAACCCCGAACAGATGAATTGTTAGTTTTCTATGTCTTCCAATGCAGCGCGATAAAACGATGTTTCAGCAAGGAGAATTCCGATCGAGAACACGATCAACGCGACTAATGTGCTCATTCTATGCGATTTCGGCCTTAAACCGTCAGGTTTTGTACATCTGCAAATGAATTCAGATTGTAGAAAAATCGATTTCCACTCGGAGGAGTGTTTGTAAACATATGGTGTGTCGACTGGTACGTCCCTTTCTTTGCGAACGTGGTCTCTGATCACCGAATTTTTAAAAGTCACTGCGCTGTGTCGACAAAGCGAGTTTGCTAGAGGGGAGGTCGAAGATAGGATAAGCAGTTTGATTCGTTGGTTGAGGCGATCATTCCTGGGAGAAGACGTTCCTTTCGAGATATTTATGAACTTTCATTTGACGAACAAACAATGCGTCCGTTGATTTATATCTCTGCCACCAATCGATTGACTGGGCGTCGTATGAAGGTGTTGTGACCCGTTGCCCAAAGTCGCCCGATCCCACATTACCATGGCGAGCGAAGCTCTCCGTCGTCGTGCTCCTCCAATCGCTTCGGCTGTCAGACCGAGACGGTCGGGCGTCTTTTCTTATGTTGTTTTGATGGATTCTTTGTCCCATCGGTTGCTCTTGCGATGGCCAGGGTGGTCCTTGCAATCACCGATCTGTTTCGAAAGTTTCTTAGATTAGATCCACGAGAGATGCTCATCGCATCAGTGTTCGGCCGATTCGCTTTCGAAACCTTTGCTTTTCGTATCGTTGGCATCGTTTTCCTGTCCGGCGATTCCATTTAACCCGCGATTCGCGCACTCTTATCCTCGTTCATCAGTCATGTCCACAATCGGATTCTTCGGCCGTCGCTGCTTCTCCAACTCGGCGACGCTCTTCCGCTTCCAGTCGTCCTCGACGCACTACGACACCCTCGGAGTGAAACCGTTGGCTTCCGATCACGAAATCAAGGCGGCCTATTATAAGCTTGCCTGCAAGGTGGGAATCACGACGCGCGACCGAAAATTACCGTAATTGTTCAGCACCACCCCGATAAAACGGGAGCTTCAGTGGATCGACCGAAGCGCTGAAGTTCGTTCGAATAAGTGACGCCTACGCCGTTCTTCGAGATGAGAGGAAGCGTCACTGCTTACGATTCGCACGTCTTCATCGTATCGCCGCTTCGGCAAACTTCGAGCGTCGTCGACTATACGAAGGCGGGATTCATGGCAGGAGGATTCTCCGGCATTTGGTGCTTCGGGAAGACGTTCAAATCCGGAGACAAGGAGTATCGATCGTACGAGGAGTACGAGAAGGCTGAGGAGCGCAGGAAAAGCGCGGAATTCGACAAGATGATGGTGAAGTACATCGCGGCTTTCCGGGTCGTCCAAGTTTTTTTGATCGCGTGGTAGGCGAGTCATTCTCCTGAGCATACGGTAATCGTTGTCTTTAGGATTATGACGAAGCTCTAGCCAACTGACGATCTCTGTGCAGTCGAAATGCGTGTGGTACACTCTGTTTGGTCAGGACACGGTGAAACGGGTAGACGAAATCGGAATCTCAAAGGACACCGAAGCAAAAAGTGACTTTCATTGCAGCAAAAATGACTTTGAGGTTATTTAGTGAGAGAAGATCACTCTTGCAAGGGTAATTCCACGTGTACAAAGTACAAATAAATATTTGATCGCCTAAATATCACTCGCGCCTGCAGGTCTTGCAGTTTCCCCTCAGAGAGCCTGTTTTGCGCGCTATTTTAGTTTCTTCTTTTGCTGCATTTTAAAGATTAGAAAACGTGTTGAGGAGAGATTTCTGCAACGCCGCGGACTTTCTTCCCTTGATTCGATTTACTCAAATAGAATAATGATTTCTTCGACTCATCTTTGGTTGTTTTTGAGTTTATTTTCGGCGTTCTCCGAATTGAAGATTGAAGGGGAACTCTCAAATCGTCCTAAAATCGTGACGGCAGGCTGAAGGAAGAAACAGTTCTTTGCGGGACTTTCGCCTCGTTTGCGATGAATGTAAATCGACTCTCAACGACTGGATTTCCAAATATTTTCAGAATACGCGATCAGTGCGAGATTCAAAAGCGCGCGACAGAAGCACGACTTGTTATCAACGTCCCGAAACCATTTGAAAGACCGAGAGCGCAAACCGCGTGTAGAACTGCAGAAAACCAGTTGTTTACCGCATGGTCAGCGGAAAGAGAACCAACACGTGACGGCAGTGTTCGACTGCGAGAAGCGCCATCGCTGCATTTAAAGTTCGCACGCTGCCGACAACGCGGTCGCGCCGATCGCCTCTTCAATCGATTTCACTGAATGCCGCCCGCACCCGCGTTCTCTTCCGCATTTTCTCCAAAAGCGCCTAATTTCTCGGTTATTGCAGAGATGTTCGCGCCTTTGTGCTGCTGTAGAAGCGCTTTCTGGACTCGAATCGCCGTTCAATCAAGCAGGTCAGTCAACTCTATTCTTACGTTTAATTCTATGCATTTCAGAGTTGGATCCGCTCAAAGGAAGCTCCACTTAAGCTCCTCCATCGCTGCAAATGTGAGTACAACGACGATTGAATGCTTGCATCTTGAAGCTTCAGTCTCCGCTCGCGCGACATCTGCCGGTGAACTCCGTTCCTAATAGAAGCCTCATTTCCTCGGTGAAAGAAAAGGAGAGGAATGTTCCTCCCCAGATGGTTAGTCCTGAATCCCGTCAGCTTCTTTCAAACGCTCCGTTTCAGCGCATCGAAGACCTGTCGAACCATCAGTCACTCTCCCGACTCTGCTCAATGTCCCTTCTGTTGGGTTTCCTTTCCGCCTTCTTCCTCCTCGGCTTGGTATTCGGTCTCCTTGTGGTGTTCGGATGGGTCGGGTTACTGTACTACATCCTCCTGTTGCGAGAAGAGAAACGAAACGAGGCGAAGAAGTGAACGGAAATGCGTACACAAGCAACAACCCTTGATATTACCTCCAACACAACTGAACGCGTATCTTATTATGTATTTATATAAAGGTTACATAAGCTTATTAGTTTCCGTAATCCCGAATGCACTCAAAACTGAACACTTTCGGAGTACAAGTGCGCGATTACCTTCTCGAATTTTCCCTTTACGTGATGTCTGCGGATCTTCAGCGTCGGCGTCAAAAATCCGTTTTCGGCGGTGAACTCCTCCGTTATTAAACTGATGTTCTTGATCTGCTCGAGGCTGTTGAGTCCCTTCGAAGTGCCGAACGTTCGGAGCTCCTTAACCACGAGGTTTCTAGTCGTCGAATCTCCGAGAATGTCGTCCCCTCGGTGAACTTCACTTGACGTTGCGAGAGGAATTCTTTGATTTGTGGAAGCGAAATGACGGCGATGGCGATGAGATACGTCTCCGTCGTTAAACCGTCAACGAAGATCTGAAGAAAAGCTTTGGGTTACGCGAGGTCGATCAAGATTCACCTGGTTGATGAGAGGATGCTGGATGTAGACGTTCTCGACTTGTTCGGGAGAAACGAAATCCCCCTGCGCAAGCTTGAAGAAGTGCTTCCTACGGTCGATGATTCTGAGGGCACCGTTGGGTAGCCACATGCCAATGTCGCCCGTGTGGAGCCATCCGTCAACGTCGACTGCCTGCGCCGTGAGCTCGGGTTCATTGTAGTAGTTGGTCATGAGACCCGCGCCTCTGAAGCACACTTCGCCCTTGTCTTCGCTGGCCAAGTAGCCGAGTTCCGGAACGTCGATCAACTTCACTTGCGACCAGCGTGCAGGACCACCCACATGGCCAGGTTCCGTGTCGAACGGCAGGGAAACAGTTCCAGCGGCGGAGCACTCCGTCTGTCCGTATCCCTCGAACAGCGGACATCCGTAAGCGATTCGAGAGAAGTTCATAACTTGCGGCGTAATCGGCGCGCCCCCCGTGGTGATTAGCCGGAGTTTCCCGCCGAACATCGCGTGCAGCTTCTTGAAGACCAGTTTGTCCCAAATGGTGTTGAAACTCTGATTCCCCTTCGCAAGGTTCCTCAATTTCGCTTTCACTGCATGCTTGAAGAGGAACCGTTTGATGCAGCTACCTCTGCTCACCACGGCGTGGATCTGGTCGTAGAATTTGATAAGAACGCGCGGCACGAAAGAAACCATCGTCGGCTTCAACGTTTGCATGTCGGCGATGAGATTCTTGATGTCTCCGCCGAAGAATCCAATACGACCACCCACGTAGATCATAAAAGCTTCCATCAGCTGCTCGTAGATATGCGCGAGCGAGAGGAAAGAGAGGTACGCGTCGTTGTGATCGAAGACCATCTGATGTGGCGGAATGCACCACTGCGCATACAATCCTCCCATTGCAGCCAGAAGAGCACGGTGACTCAGTTGGACGCCCTTTGGAGTGCCTGAAGAATTCAGATGGATTAGAAGGCAGAGAAACCCTCAAATCACCTGTAGTTCCGGAAGTGTGGCAGATGATGTAAATGTCTTCGGATTGAGGAGGTTGCGGAGGCTGAAGATTTGCCTCCCCGAGGCTCAAAAGATCATTCCAGCCGAGAACTTCGATTGTTCCGCTTCCTTCGATCGCTTTCCCATTTGGTTTCATGACGATTATCTTCTTCAGCGTCTGCAAAGCGTTCGAATTCTCCACAAAGTCCTTCGCTCTCTCGTTCGTATCGCAGAAGACGACTTCCATCTCGCAGCTGTTGATGATTTCGCTGAAACGCAATCCAATTAATTCCTATCGACACTTGTCAGAATCCTACCACACAGCGTCGAATTTGTAGTTGTGGTAGAGAGGCACGAGGACCATCGAATACGAGGCGACGCCGTGCATCATCGTGAAGTACTCGCGGCAATTCAGTGCCGCGATTCCGACACGAGTTTCTTGACCTGCGGCCAGTCCCAACCGGAGAAGACCGGAGCCGATTCTTTCGGCCTCATCAACGACCGTTTGGTAGCGAGTCCACGTGTAGGAGCCGTCGACCTGCTCGCCGATGCACTCGCCGTTGTCGGTGAGGGTGACGCCGCGACGGAGGAGTTCGAACATTGTAGAGACGTCTCCGGTCGGAGGTTTCGTGAGAAGATCTGAAACGACGATTTGAGAGCGGCGAACATAGAAGGAACAACTTACCTTTGTCGAGAACATTCTGGTGGATCCGCTCGTCTCCAGGAAGCACCTCGGAGTAGCGCGCAAACTTCGGAAACGGATTAGGCATCTCGCGAGTGAAATCCAAAAACTGTCGGCGCACAGTAACCGACTGTCGACCGCAATCGCTCTCCGATGTCGTTCGATGTCCCAGTTTTTCGCTTTGCGGAGGATTACTGCGCGGCGAAGCGAGATCTGTTCCCCCAAAGGAGATATCCAGAGGATCGTTTCGAAGGGAAATGATGGAAAAGTTCGAGCGACGAGGCGTTACGCAACGATTCGATTTGATTTCGCGCGAAGGGTCACGACAAGTCGTGATTTCTTTCAGTCACTGGATGGGATGTGCCGTGTCAAGTGCCTCGATTAATTCGGCGCGCTGTTCACGTGATTGTTTGTGGAGTCGGAAGGGAGTGGAGTAGTGAGTGAGTGAATGGACAAAAAGTGAGAAACGTTCGGTGAAAAGTGAATTTCGAACGAAGCGGAATGGAGTTGGAACACTTTTGAGATTTGCGGAAACGAACGAATTGATTAGTTTATGGATTGTGCGGAGCGATGCGAAGCGATCTCTTAATCTTCTACCTTTATAATTGAATTGTGGAAATCACTGGCATTGCTGCTTGATTTGTAATATTGCAAAGTTAAGAGAGACGCTGCAAACTGCCGTATTGCCATCCGGACCCAGTTCGATCAATCCAGTAGTTACTAAACGGAGCCTTGCGAACAAAGCAAAGGAGCGATTTTTGCGCTATTCAGTCGGAGAAGAGCGAAGCAAGGCCAGGATCGGCCAATCTGTTTCTTGTGAATTCGCGCGCCTGGTCGAACGTGTGAACTTTGTACGACAATTCATTTTGTTGGCAGATTGACGCGTTGAGTCGCGCCACGCATCTTGTGGATTTGGTCGAATTCTGACAGATGAATCGCGATCGCAGAACTCAGTTTGCCCTTGCACAGTCATGAATGGATCAATTGAAGACTCAACAACTGTAGATATGCAGCTACTTATAGCTTTTTACAGATTCAGAGTGTCCGCTATCCTCGCTCGTTGGCGGCGTTCGATGCGAGTCCAGCGAATGGCAGCGTGCATCTCCAAGGAGAGCTGCTATTCACGACTTTGTTGTTTTCGAAAACACCATTGGAAGCGCAACGGCGCTTCTTTCCAGTTTGCGAATAAAAGAAAAGATTTTATCGCACGAAAAGGTTGTTTACCGGTGCAACGGAAGATTTATAACTCTCAAAATGTTACTGTGATTGCGATCGACGTCTGCGAATCTCGTTTGAGGTTTTCGAGGCGTTTATTCTCTTAACACATCACACCACACGAGGAGTCTTCCGAACGACTGTAGAATTGCATTGGAACGAGGAGGAGGGGGAGGAGGAGATGTACAGAGCGGAGCACAAGCGGATAATCGAGGAGAAGGAGGAGGAGGAGGAATACGTACAAAGCAAAGAGAATCCCGTTTCTTGGAGGTCCCTCGGAGGTCCCTAAAATTCGTCCTTACTGCGTCCGGGTGGAAGGGGCAGATCGAAGATGATCGGGTCGTACTCGCTGCGCAATTTGTGGTCGCAGATCGACGCGTTGATGAACGTGGTCGTGCCGTTGGTGGTCGCGCCGCGCATCTGATGGATGTGGCCGAACACGTGATACTTTGGCTTCACGCGCATCTCCACGGTGTTCAGCAGCTCCGCGCATCCGGCGAGGAGACCGTCGCACTTCTGCCAGCTGTTGAAGTCGCCGTGACCCAGCGGGGGCGTGTGTGTGACCAGGACGTCCGTCTTCGAGGGGATGAGATTCCATTTGTGAAGTAAAGCTTGGCCTCTTGAGCGGAAGAACGAGTAGCCGGGCATTGGATGCCACGGCGTCCCGTACACTTTCAGACCGTACACCTGAAACAGTCAGCGTCATTCATCTCAAATCCTAAGTCAAACTGGAAATGAATTTCCCCCCGAATCTCTTACATCGACGGTCTGATCGCAGAGATAAATGCAGTTTGTGAGCATTTCGTACGCCTTCTTGATCCCCAACATGTTGAGTCCGGCCAGCTGACGCTCGTTCATGTCCTCTCCGTCTTCGAATCCGAGTTCGTGATTGCCGGCGATTACGATCTTGTATTTGTGCGGCAATTTTCCTGAACACTGCCTTCCCGTTGATCCTCGCAGCGTCCACTCGAAACTGACCTATTTCGGCGTTGAACTTGATCACCTCCCCCACGTCGCCGTAATTTGTGAAATCTCCGGCATGGATCAACACGTCGCCATCCGGGATCAGCGGCAGAATCTCACCCAACTTCTCGTGCGTGTCCGAGATGCACACGAAGCGAACTTTGTTCTCGTGGATAGGCGCGTTCAGCCTACAAATCAAATCACACTACACACTACAACGGAAGCACCAACCTGAGCGTCTTCGCGGGTTCGCAGATTCGTCCTTGTCGCAGATACTTCTTCCACAGCTCAACGGGTTTGTTCGCGAGCGGATCGGCGCGAACGATGACTTTGTCCATGGCTACGCGCTTCTTGAATCTACAGTGTTCGAGCGGCGTTACGGTATTAACGACCCTGCAACGAGAGTATCGACGAGTGAGGGAGGGAGACGAAGACGAATACGATTCACGCGTCGTCGCGGCGGATAATGATACCAGTTAAGCGGACACAATGAGCGTCTAAATAGTAACTAATAACACTTTGGAAGCAAGTTCCCGGCCCCTCAGGCGTCATTCCAAAAAGAGACGACCGAATCCTAAGCGGCGATTCGCGCGAAAAGGGGCGCTGAGCAAAGGAGGAGAAGACGCTGGCGGCCGATAAGAATCTGTGCGAAGCCAATGCCTCCACGACCGATCTTATCGGAGTTCGGTTTGCGCAATCGCGCGCCCAACATCACCTTTGGCCGAACTCCGGCCGCGCAAGCATGAAAACCGCTTGCAGCGAAGGAAAATAACGTTCCACTTGGGAATAAAGCCGCGAGGAGTGAATGCTCGATCCTTATCGAGCCGTTTGGTCGTCTCCACAGATCTTCGCGGTCATGGAAGCGAGTGTTATGAGGGGATTGAAAACAGAGGCGCTGGGTAAATTGGAAAACACGATTGACCGCAGATCCGAAGGACTCAGTGGCACTTGACGTCAGTGAACAGGATTTTGAAGCTCTTCGAAATAGAAAAAAGGTCCTTGACCAGCAGATTAGCGTTCGCAGCCTCCAGGTGTCAACAAGCGTTCGTTCGCGGAAACCGAAAACAAATCGCGTTGAGGGAGACCTCGGGGCATCGCGACGCGCTGTCGAGGAGTCAAAAAGGAGGTGAGAGGCACACTTCACATTCGACGCGCAGTTAAACACCGAAAACCGAAACATCGCGGTGACCTCAGTCATCTTCGGCGAATCCCGAGCGAACATCCAACGAGAAGGCAGAAGAAACAAATGTTCGCGCGGACAATGACGCGGAGGAGAACAGGTTCGCCGGTAAGTTTCGGTTTGGGAAGCGAACGACGGAGCCGACGACGAAAAATTGGGTGAATTCTCATTAGTGAAAGTGATATCCGACGGAAGGGGCGACGACGGTCACTCCAGGTGCGAAGAGAAGAGATCCGCAATCTCGCTGCAAAGAGGCTCCAAGTGAACGAATGGGAATCCGCCACGAGCAGAGACCGTGGGAAGGGGAGATCAGTGCATAAAACCTGAAAACAGCGCGCCTTCTGCAAGTAACAGGATTAGTCACCCGCATTCAGGGTCAAATCGAGAGTTTTGTCGCCTTAAACGTCGTTAGCAAGGAGCAAAGAACGAGTAAGTGCCTCCCGGCTGGTTGAAAAGAGGAAGAGATTCCCTCAAGGTCGCCCGGCCAACTTGAAATGATTTCTGAATTGTTTTCAGCACAAAAGAACGAAATGCTCGTGTCGTTCCACCGACCGCCTAACGCCAACAATAACACCGTACTCGGAGTGCACTGAGTACCATTCGCTTTTTGACGAATCTGTGCAGCTATCAAGCGAACTTCGCAAAAACGAGCAAACTCCAAATCTCCACTGACAATTCAAGCAAATCGGCTTTGCCGATCGCTCATCAGATCACTGGAAATGGTCTTCCGCTCCTCAAAGCGTGCTCTCCTCGCGCACAAGTTGGTGGAATCAAGTGCAAAAAGCAAAACATCGCGGACGGAAAACAGAAAAAACAAAAAATTCAGAAGTCGCGCTGGGAAAACGAAGACTTTTACGCATTTCAGCGAAAGGACACCTCGACGTCACAATTGCAGTGTGTAACACTACGTGAACCGACAAACCACACCTCCCGTGTGCATTTTATGATTTCACGCAACTTTCGATCGTCGCAACGCGTAAAAGTGGACGCATGGAGTGATTGCAACGGAGATGGCGCCATCTCCCGGTCTACCGCTGCCAGGAGAATATTCCCAGCGACGAAGAGGGATTGGAGAGAAGCAGCCGGGGTGATGAGAGGAGCGAAGAACCGAGTTAACAGCGAATGTTTCAAACAAAAGGGGCGGCGGTAAGTCGTCAAGGACGGCGGCATGAGGGAGGCGATCATCCCTGTTATTAGATGGACATTTCCTGCAAATAGTAAAAACGCGATTTTTGTTCCAAGAACGGCGGAAGGACACAACTTCGTCGAAAGAAGTTGGCGCAGCGCGGAACGTCAAAGCACTCATTGTCTCCTTTTTTGGTCTTTCTCAAGGTCTGCCGTACCGCACCTTGGCGCACCGGGCGCGTTTATTAATAGGAAACTGCAAAGTACAAATGCGCGCGTGGAAGTTCAATGTAAATACGCTCTTGGTTACAGTAACCGAGGCGCGGAGAGCAAACAAATGACCAAATCGCCCGGGACGACAACTCGTCAGCGGAGATTTATAGCGTTGCAAGTGCACTCCCCCACGGAGCATGAATCCACGAACAAGTTACACGCGGAGCGCCTCCAGGCGACACAACGAACTCGATTGCGAGCAGCAAAACATCTTGCAGAAGAAACAAATCGTCCGTGCAGAGATCACTCGGCTGCCGAGATCTTCAGCGCCTCGAGACGTGCGTCACCTTAGTGACCGAGGAGAATCGTCTTCGGATGCTCTCGGGCGACTGCGACGTGTTCGAGTAGGGCAAAGGGAAGAAAAAGATCGATCGCCCAAGAATGTGCGCGCGACGATTTGATCTCCGTCTGGTTTTGAAACTCGACGTCCGCGCGGCGGTCACCCGAATGACCACAACGTCGCCACAATCTTCGCGGGGGTTTAATCGCTTATCCCACCGCCATATCGCGGTGACTTTGCAATGCTCGTCTTTCCCGTTCCTCCTGGAAGCATTCGGAGTGCCGAGGCTTCTGGTAGAAGTGTTTATTGGAGATGAAAAAGTCAACGAGTGCTTGGCGAGACGATACCGGTTTCCTCTTTTTGCAAATTCGAGGAAAAGAGGATCGACCGCGAATGTTACGATCGTTAGAAATACCAGTTCTGTAATTGTAATTGTCACTGACTCCACGCTGACAATGAGTTGAGGAAGAATCGCACTCGAAAACAAGTCCTAAAGCTACGATAAATGTATTTAGAATTATAAATAACAACAATTTTCAAGGCACTTTGGACCTTCTCACATTGAAATCAGAATCAAACATGAATGTTTGTGCACTTTGAATCCCCGTAATGAAAGACATATCTGCCATCCGCTTCTCAAACGGATTCTTCAACCAACAACTTGTCCGCCTTGATCTCGGTGGGGCGTGCTTCGTAAGTGGTGACTCGGTAAGGGAAAAGACTGTAGACAAAGACGGCGGCGATAACAAGCGCCGTTCCGGCCATAAACATCAGTGTCGGTGAGAACGAAAAAAGGAACGCCGAGGCGATGCAGCTGACGACGATGGCGATGGAAGTTGCAAACGCCTTCAGGATGTTGTCGGCGTACTTCATAACCACCGCAACGACGAGTCCTCCGACGGCGCCAAGGACTACGGTGCCCCATACAACCACGTCGAAACCTTGCATCATGCCGTACTCCAGCACTTTCCCTCCGTCTTTCACCTAAACTCCGTATTCACCAATACCCAACAAAAAACTTACCATAATTGCTCCGAGGCCACATGGTAGTGACAGTAACGCCAACTGGATGTTTCTCAACCATAACGAAACGTCGGATCCTTTCAGAATCTTTTCAAAATAGATTCCAGCAAATCCGGAAAGGAAACAAGCCACAATAACAGCTATGAGCCCGAAGAGAGGGTGTTGTACGCGTTCCGTATTTTCCGAAATGATGGATACCATCGTCGTTTGCAATCCGCTGACATCGGTATGGTTGAATGAGTTTTGCGCAGGCAGTTTCTCGTCTTTGTTCTGAAAACTTGCTTAAAAACTCGAAATAGGGTCTTCAAAGCATACCAATTGAACAATCGCTACACCAGAGAACAAAAGCACCAAAGCGACCCATTGGAGGAAGGAAATCTTTCTGCGGAGAATCGTGACGGTAAAGATGGCGGTCGTCAGGATCTTCAGCTGATATGTGACCTAAACAGAAAATATATAGGCTGTTAACATTTCTGCTGACCATATAAGTAGCAGCATCTAAATTCGACACCGCATAGTACAAAAGGACGTTCTGGACAACGTATATGAACGCGGGAACGCCGACTTTCACGGTGTCGAGCCAGTTCACTATCAGATGCTGGTATAGTGACTTTGCTGACCTAAAAAAGCATCAAACTAAGAGAAAAGAGAGGCAGCCGCTTACCTTACGATGCTCTTCTGCTCAATTGTGAAGATAACCAGACACGTTATGAGTTTTACCACTTCAGTTTGAAAGACGGCCACCGTGGAGAGGAACATCGGCATCTTCCGGGTACGGACATAGCGGAGAAGGAGAACATAACTCGCGTTCTGTACGACCAAAATGATGAGACTCGCGTATTTGATGATCAGATCTGAAAGAATAAACTTTTACGCACGCACGCTATGTTTCCATCTAATCGAATCAGAATCCTATCAAAATATTCATTAAAATAGACCTTTCGATTTTTGGCTCCCGCCCGCCTGTCACCTTATCAGAATAAACGCGCTGTTTCGTCTACGGTAGAGCTGATCAGCTCGATCAAATGGAAATGTACACATCAACTTACTATTGTTCGGTTTCATCAGAAAAGCAACTTTCGAGGAAATGAGAATGAAACGCTCCAGACCAGAAAATCTCTCGTCACGATGTACCGTGCATCATCAGCTCTGGTTACTGTGCGTGCAAAAGAAACTTGGCGCGCGAGGCGCGAAAGTGAACTCACCTTTGTGCTTCGAGCGTCCGCGAGTCCGTGTCTCCTCGCCGGCGCCCATCTGCAACAGGATTCAAGTTAATTATTGCCAAAAAGGCGTCGAACACGTCTCCGATTTCGACCCGCGTACTCACCTCCTCGTCAGTCAGCCCGGTTGACTCCTCAACAGACACCTTAACCTCGGCTTCAAGCTCCGTTTCGCTCTTAGGGGACATTTTGCGCAGAGGATGGGAATGTGGTGGTCAACCGACAACCGATCAATTAGAATCAATCCTCTAAGTGATAACGCGCGCTGGGTGTCACGGTATCGATCGTCGTCGCGTTTCAGAACATAAATATTTGTTCTCGCATGGTGCGTGGGGCTTCGTTCTCGTTGTCACGTTCGTCTTGTCCGCTCGGGCGTCGCGCGCTTAAATATTTTAGAGTTTTCAGCGAAAGATTTAATCAGCAATGACATTAGCGACGGCCACATCGAATGAATTTGCCGATTTAGTCAATATTTGGGGATCGAAAATGTAAATTTCTATTTCGTTCAGCGATCAGCGCAAAAGAAGAGGGAAATAGTCAAAACGGTTTGGCGGTGAATAGTGAACGGTGAATCAGCTAAACGAATCCATGTCATCCGTTAATATTTTCATTCACGCATCAATTCACGCAAGGTTCATTATCGGCAACGCAAAACAAGCCTTCTGGGCGTCCTCTGACGACCACACCTATATATAAAATGATCTCTCGACGACACGCTGGCGATTCGTGGCAACAAAGCCGGCCGGGAACGGGAGGCGCGTCGCGTTAGTCGCTAATCGTGCGCGCGCTACACCTCTGTTTGCCTGAGGGCTTACCCTAATACTACAAGTGCCACACAGATTGAACTGGGTGGGCTAAGTCAGACCAAGAGGCGACATTTGCTGGCCGAGGAAATCGATCGCCCAACAAAAACGAATAAATGAGTCGGACTGGACACGGCGTTCGGGCGGTACAATTCGAGGCGCGGAACGCCGGCGACCGATGAGGCACCTGTCGGTGAGTAATAAGCTGAAACGGGAATGAAAGGGGCGTGCGGGAGGCGAGAGGAAACAAGAGGAGGGAGGGAAGTTGCGATTAAGTGATGAGCAGAGCCGTTAATCTTTAGAGGAGTCGATGAACGTTGGATCCGAGGGGAACGTTTCGGAAGGCGAATCACAACAATGTTTGAACTCTGATCGTTTCGGTCCCGCGCATTTCACTCATTGAACAGTAGTAAACGCGAAGCTACAGGTTTTCGTGCATTAAAAATCAATTCATTTTCGTCGCTTCATTCTTCATTGACTGACGGAGATTAACTGGAGAAGCGAGTCTCGCAAAACGTTGCACCCAGAATCTCGTCTGGCGCAGCGAAGGTCAGCTAGCGAGAAACGAAAAACCGCGGCTAAGAAGACAACGAACGAAAGTCGTGCAGTGTAACTAGAGCCGCCGTTCCGAAATCACTTGCGCGCATCAAGTTTTTGCAGAAATGATTCGCATTTTTGCGCCTTCTACGTGGTGCACCGCCCGCAAAAAGCGGCGCCGATCGCCCGCCCGCCGTTTCCTTTTGCAAAACTGTTACAACGCGCTCCTCGCTCGCTCGCTCGCTCACCGTCGTCCTTTCGGTCATAAAGCTTTCATTACGAATAAATTATTTTCACAAATCACAAAACTGAAAGGGAGTGTCACCTCCGAAAGACTTTGAGGAACGCGGCAGTGGAGGAGTAGAGGAAGATGCTGAAGATGACGAGCGTTGCGCCCACCGAGAACATCGCGCCCGGCTGGAAGGCGAAGAGGTACATCGAGCCGAAGGTGCTGATGATGATGGCGACGGAGGTGGCGAAGTTCTTCGCGATGTTGTCCGCGTACTTGATGCACACGGCCACCGACAGACCGCCGATACAGTACCAGAACACCGTGAGCCAGACGACGAAGTCGAAGCCGAAAAGCATCCCTTTGGAGGCGATGGCGGCGCCGTCCTGAATCAGGGAGGCAGCGAAACTCGCGGGGATTGCGAAGAGCGACATCTGCACGTTGCGCACCCAGAGCGACGCGGGACTCGCGCTTTTCAGAATCTTCTCAAAGTAGACGCCGGCGAATCCGGAGAGAACGCAGGCGACGACGACGGCGCTGAGGCCGACGAGCGGATTCTGCTCGTCGCCGAGAATCTTCTTCTTCGTCTCGGGTTGCAGTTGGACGAGCGAGACGCCGACGAACAGGATCGCGAGGGCGAACCACTGCGCCCGCGCGAGCGACTTGCGGAGGAGAATCACGGAGAACATCGCCGTGGTGAAGATTTTGAGTTGCGAAGAGATCTGAACGGAGATTCGAGAGGATACGGTAGAGGGGGATGGGAGATACCATGAATGTTGCTGCTTCGAGATGCGACGCCGCCACGTAGAAAAGGTTGTTCTGAACGGTGTAGATGATGGCGGGAACACAGACCTTCAGAGTGTCAAAAGGCTCCTGGAGGATGTTTGTTCTGATCGAGCGGATCAATCTGAAATAGAGAAGGAAAGATTGCACAGAATCCGAGCGCGTCACTCACCCGCGAATCCCCTTCTCCTCACTGAGCACCATCCACAAACAGATGACGACTTTGAGGATTTCGGTGAAGAAAACGGCGACCGACGAGAAGAACATGTCCTCCACATCTCTCGCGCGCGAATAACGTATCAGGAGCGTGTGCACAGAGTTCTGCAGCGTCAGCCACACGAGAATCCCCGTTCGCGAGGTGAACGCGCTCGGTTTGCTCTCGCGTCGGATGTCCAAATTCATCTAAAAGCGAATTCTCAGCGATTGGAACACGACGATGCATGCGTAATGAAATCTGCGACTCAATTCGGTCGAATCGGGAACATCTTGATAGCGAATCCGATAAAATCGAATGAAACAAAAGGATTCGCCGTGAATCAAACGTTCACTCACCGGCACAATGAATTTGAGGCGTTTTTTGTGGACACCGACGGTCGACGGCGGAATGACGGCGGCGCGGTCGAGGAGTCGCGCCTCTTCCGCGGCCATCTCCCTCCCGATCGGCGTCATCGAAAGCGAAAAACCTCGGAGACGTCAGCGGCCGATTGATCTACGCGGCCGAGGGCATCTGAAGGACACGAAAGTTGCGATTTCGAGAGGAGAATGACATGCGATGAATGATAAATAATAGTATCACGAGGAAAACTCCGGAAAATGCGATTTGGATGAACGCGAGAGAATTATGAGAAAAAAGCTTTTTCATTTCAAAATAAAATATAGAAAGACGACAACGTGGAAAAGAAGCGAAGCCCGCCAGTTGCCAACATCGTCCCCCTTTTCCTGCTTCGGGCACAATTGCTGCTCCATCATGCGAATCCTCGGGTGTCGTCCCACCTCGTTGCGATTTCCTACCCAGGAACAACTCAAGTCATGCAAACAATTCGTCACAGAGAAGCACAAAACGCGCAGGAAAACGAGAAGTCATGGATGCTTGTGATGATATTGCGTTACCGAACTCTCGATGAACACAATCGCTGATACCGAATGAGGAACGAACGCATTGTGAATGGCGAAGGCGCACACGAACAAATCACTAACGACGGAGACAATTTAGGATCAGGAAATAGTTTCTCGACCTAGTTTTAGAGAAAAAAGGTTCAAACAGGTGCGGGCGATGAGTTGCTCTGTCTTCAGCGTGTTTTTCTCTCTTGTTTTGGTAGATTTTAATTCTTCGCGAGCAGCAATGCGTTCAGAACGTTCTACAAACCAAGGAAGCAGTTAGATGGTCAATTGGGTTCACTACGATTGTTGTTTACAACGCCGGCCGCAATCGATTGTCGTAAACAATTCGAGGAAAGTCGGAAACTCTGCTGGGAAGAATTAAAGATCGAGGATGGAGCGGCCGCTCAACAGCATCTAAAGCGCCCGGCTGGAGTGGACGACGGTGACTTCAAAGAAGGCGAGCGAGGTGACAATCTGACCGCGAATTTTGAATCGAAGAATTATTCCGTTTTACATCAATAACTCGTGTTCTTCGCGCACTCAACCGCCGCCGCGTCAAGGTCGCTTCCGATGTCGTCCACTTCCACGGCTGCGCGCAGGAGAAGAAGATAAGGATATCGGAAAGCAAACAGTGGAGGAGAGACTCCGGCGAGAGTTTTATCCGCGAGGAGATTGTGTGCAGGTTGGTGCTCTTCTCGATTTGGCTGCTTTGAGAGGAAGTTTGCGGGATTGTATCGGTCGTCGCTTCGTTCCTCGGTCATTTCCCGAGAAACTCTTGTTTACAGAACGTCATTCACGTGATCCGCCCACGGAAGTGGTGCTTGGCGGCTCAGCACTCTTGAAATCCACCTTTTCAATGGCGGCAAATTGGGTGCGAAAGATTATTCGCGGAATTGTTGTTTCCGGTCGAATGTCACACGCAAGGTTTTTGCAAAATCGTCGGCTGCGTCGATAGGAGCGGGATTACTGCGCTGCCAGCCACAATTCCGTTATTCTCACCTTCTTTTCCGAGAGCATCGGAACTTCTGCTACTTTTCGGTCGTGACAAATGCGCTCGTTTCACGCAACACCATTTTTGTCCTCAAAAGGGCGTTTTTTTCGCTGCGTCACAGCCTCCGCGTCCAGAAGATTCATCAAAATCCATTCATCTGGTATTGAACTTTCGAAATCGGTTGTTCTCCGCGCCCCCGAGCACTCATCAAACGTGCCTCGCGATTGATCGCGGGTCGCTGGCCGCATAACAAGGAGTTACAATCCTCGGGATCGAAGTTCCCCTATTTGCATTATTCTCGCGGTTTAGGCGGTGACCCAGTGGGGATCCGAGGGGGAGCAGAGTTGTTTTCCGTCTGCGGCCGTTTCGTTTGCGATTGATCGCTGTTTGATGTTTGTCTTCGGATTAAGCGCCAACTTTTGCCTGAAAAGCGAATTTGGAAGAGAATCACAGGAGATCTTGGCATTTTACGTCTTCATCTTCATTTCACCGCCGATTTTCAGCGTTCGCCAAAGCACAATCAGTTTTGAAAACAGAAAAATCCCCGGAGACCCAAGATCCCTTCGTCCGGACAGTTTTTAGATGACTACAGTAATAACTAAAGAAGAAACCGAAATTCTTGAACCCAACAGTTCTCTCTCTCTCACTCGCGTTCCCATGATTCGTGCGAGTGAAGAGCGCGAGTGCTCGGCGCAACGTGGCGCTCGGCTTCTGCAAATACGTTTTATGACTCCGAAGGGTTCGTGGAGGGGAAACGGCGCTGTTTGCTCACTTTCCGCTGCTCGTTCATCTCCGATTTCGGCGCTCCCGACGCCCTTCTGCGTCTTCACCGGACTCGGGAGCGCCGCGAGGGCATCGCGGAGTGTTTTCGCGTGACGCGCCGTCGTCGTCGAATGAAATTATGTCGATTCTCTCGCGTGATTCTCCGCCGCGACAAGTTTTCGTTGGCCCGACGCCAAACCCAAGCGTCGGGCCCTCCGCACTCGAGAGGAGCACTCACGCGAGAAGGAGGTATCCATGCATATGCAGTTGTTGTTTGTGCGCTCGAACAGCGAAGGAGGAGGCGGAGGGACGAACGGAAGGGGAATTAGGCGCAAAAGGCAAATAAAAAACGTGCTTTGAAAAGAGATTTTGCGGTTTGAAGTCGTTCGCCTTGTTTTTGTGGATATCGGCGGTTCGAAGCGGCTGTCAGGGGTGTACGGTAGGGAGGGAGAGAGATTGTATTCACAAATACAATTCGCGGAAAGCTTTGTGGCGGTTGGCTGACGCATGCAACGCCCTCTAAGGGCACAGGGACAATGCATGCTTGTTTATCGCTCCATTGAAGCCCGACACTCGTCCGTCGCCCGTCAATCCCATAATTATTTTTGTTTTCACACCGAATATTCCAATTACTTCGTCTTCCGCGTCTCCTCCTTCCAACGGGTTTCCGTCGCCGGCGGCGTTTGCCTTCTGGCGGTCCTCGCGCGGCTTCTGTAGGCCAGCGGCGGTCCATTTTCCCTCGACACGTTGTTTGCAGTCTCCCGATTTGCCTAATCGTCGTGGTCGCGGTCGTCGCCGTTAAGTGGCGAACCGCAAAGTGTTTTTCTTTTGTTTCGGGTCGCGATTCCTGACTTCTCCGCTCGCCCGATGCGCTAATTTGCAGATATCGCGGCGGCTTTTCCTCTCCGCTCGCGCACTCCAACTCGCCTTCCGCCTCCGCAATCGTTTATTTCCGCTCGCGTCGAATTTCTCTCAAAAAGGCGACTTTCGCCTGCGGCGGCCCTTCGCAGAGATATCGACGTTTCCGAATGTTGTTTACGGCTTCGGACGAGACGCCCGATGAGAACTTGATCCCGCCAGTGACTGCTGTCTTCCTGGGTTACGGTGTGAGTACGATGGGATTTGCGGGTGTAGGAGGCGCAGGGTCGGTCTATTAGGCATGAGTCATCGCTCAGAAGCCTCGGCGATCAAAGCCTCTGCGGGGATTCGGGGTGCATTGGAGCGCGAATAACGCTCGCTCGATTGCGCTCCAATTGGGCCACTCGAGGGAAACCACGGCGGAGTGCGCCGAACGTCTGTTTTGCAATGCGTGTGGCGCAGTTTTGCGCTCAAAACGAGATTCGTTCTTCGTGCACGGGTATTTATGCGTATTTATAGCTCTTGAATGTCGTCGCGTTGCGTGTGTTCGCTCTGCGTAGGTACTGTAGCCCGTGGACATTCTCGCGCTGACGAACGAAGACGTCGGAGCAGGTGGGAACTTGTGCTTCTCTTCCACGAAACGCACTCTCGGGGTGTCAGGAGAGGCCGCTGCCCTCCCTCCTTGTTTGAGTCTAATCTCGAATCCCGACTTCCTGCAACTCTCGCTAATCTCCGATTGCGCCGAGTTTCTCACACGCGAGAACCCGCGCGCCGCAGTCATCCGCGTGTCCTGGTCACGTTCTCCGAGTGGTGTTTGACGCATCCGAATGCAACATTCCAGACGCCGCGCGCTGATTTGAGTGTTTGCGCATTCTGAAGATGGCTTTTAAAGTGACTAATCTGTGTTATTTGACGTCTTTCTAGGCTCATTCCTTGAGAATCACAACACTGCTTACCGTAGTCCCTTTCTGTTGCGACGTTTCATTAGTTCCATTGAATTCCCGGCTGTTTTCTTGCGTTCGCGAAGCTGAAAACGGGGAAAACGTCAAGCCTAAAGGAAACCATTTGCATTTTTCCGTTTTAATCGTAGTTTTACGCATTCTCTGAGTCAGCTAAGTGGAATTAAGCAAAACTCCTTCTGGTCCGCCGGTTCTCTCCATTTACGCAGTCTTCCTTCCTCTCTGCCACGTCAGAGCTGATTCCTCGTGTGTTGCGCTTCCATCTCGGCACTCAAATCGCGTTATTCTGGGCGCTTTTGGTTCCAACAAGGCGGCCTTCAGGTTCCACTTATCTCGTCATCGAGTCGCAAATTGTTTTCGTCCCTCCTTCGCATCACTTTCTATTTGTTTTTCCGATTCCCGGAAGGTCGATCACGTTTGAGCACGCGCCAGGTCTTCGCAGCGTGCGGTCGGTCGCCACGCAGTTTCGTCTCCACGGCGATCGCGTGCCACCACGCCGCGTCGCCCCCTCACAAGTCGAAAACCGAAGCGCCGATTCGATTTCTGCCGCCTTCGATCTCTCAGTTGCGTGCGCGCGCGCGCCTCTCGCGTAATCGAGTTATCCGCCGCGGCCCCGGTGACGACCACTTCCGCCACTTTCGCTGTTTTCCGGCAGTTCTCGCTGAAAAAAGGTCGCAAATTGTTTAAACGCCTAGTTTAGGAGTTTTTTCAAAAAGTTGGAAGATGAAAGAGCGCTTTGCGAGGTCGTTTCTGAGGCGCACTTTGGAGGACGAGGTTTTGCCGGTTTACTGTAGCATTCGCGGTGTAAAATCAGAGAATCGGGAGGTTGAAAGGAGCCTCCGCGTGCTTCCGTTGTCGTCTCTGTGCCGCCATGTAAGCGTGGAGATTGATTGTCAGTGAAACGTGTCAAAAGTCGATTACTCCCGCAGCGATGCATGAAGTGCGTGCAGGTGGAAATCACTTTTCCCCTTTCCACCTGAGTTGCTGCCTGCTAGAATTTAAATGAGATTCCAAAATAGCTAAATTATTAACCGCAGCATGCTACACACTGAACTACGCATGAATGAATGAGTTATTTTTGTCCTCATTCTTCGTGATCGTCATTTGAAAAAAATATGTGGTCCCGTCGCGATTATCGTGAACTGTCAGGTCGTGAGTACATAGTCGCGGCAGCTTGTGTCGGTCCGCGCACAACTGAAAATCCACATGCAATGCAAAATACCCAAAATCGCTATAATTGCGATCCATCACGGTGCTTGCGTGGTCTTGCCGGAAATTCCTATTATGTTAGTGCGACCGTTGATGACATGACCGGAAAGTGACCGTAGTTCAATCTATGCGGTTTTCCGCGCAGGATATGGACGAATCGCAGTACACAAATTCAGACGAATTAAAACTCTGTTGGAGCCTGTTGATTTCCTCGCACTGCGGTGCCAATTGTGTTTTCTCGTGTACTAACCGCCAAGGTCGCCAAATGTACATTAATCAATCCAGTCACTCAGTTAGAACGCCAAAACGGGATAAACAGCCGAGGGTGAACAACATTTGACGTCAACGTTGACCGCATTGTTTAAAGGATTTCATTAGGCGCCGGAAACGAAACGCGCGCAGGTGTGAACGATTTGGCGTCAGAAACACTCGTTCAGCTGCTTCCAATCTCGTTTACAGCGGAAATTCAGCTTTTCTGACTTTTGCACTTTTAATCGGTTCTGTCTGCGGCTCGTTTGCTTTCCCTTCAGGAGGTGGACATCTGGGATCGAGGTCAGCTTCAGTTCAATCACACAGAGCTTCAATCACGTCTTGTTCCTCAACGAACTTCCGTTTGGCGAAAACCTCTTCATCTCGCGAACGGTTTCGCCTTTCGCAAAAACGAATTCCCATAAAATTGTTATTCAAACTGCATTTTCGGATCGAATCGCATTTCAGGCAATTCGACGTCCATCGCATGGATTCCAATGAAACGAAACGACGAAATCGGTCGATTTGCAAAGCAGCTTCCGTGGATGTTGTTGCCGCCGATCCTCCCGATGTACTTGATCAATCTTCCTCCATTAATCGCTCTCCTTCCTCCATCGCCTGACAGTTGTTGTTTTGCAGCAAATGCGTCAATGCGATTCAGTTTGTTTAAGCTCAAAATGTCATTTTTAAGTCGAAATTCGGGTTTTTCGTGCCTCCTCGTCGTTTCTCGTGTCCAGGTGCATTATAGGGTCCTTCTAATTCATTAATTCTGCACTTATTTTGCTAAACAAAGACCTCCAAAGTCCTCGGAGTGATGCTTGAGACTCACTTTCGCTTTTGCTTCGGAATCGCAGATTCGAGCGACTCGCGCGCGTCCGTTCGTGAAGTGCATCCTTCGGACGGCGTCTCCAAAGTCGAATTCTTCCCCATTCGTCACCTCTCCTCTTCCCTTTGCTTTCAAATTATGTAAATTGCAAACGTGCGAATCCGTCGGAGTTGACGTGCGAGGCGGAAATTACCTGACATTCGAGTTCGCGATGGACCCGGACGCTCTCCGGGGTCTAATTGGTTGATTGGTGCAGATTTGGTGCTTCGGGACGCGAGGCGTTTGTTGCGGAAATCTGTTTTGCGGCACGAAGTCGGGAATTATTCATGAAGCGCTGGAAAAACACGAATCGCACTTGCGACTTCGAGATTTGCTGTTCGTCCGTGACTGCGGAGCACGTGAAGTCGTTGAAGGTCTGTATTGTTGCGTTCTCGCGTATCCGCGCGTGCTCGGCTTTCGCAGCCTCTCAATCACTCGATTCCAGAACGCTCTCGGCTCTCGGGTGCTCTGCTATGCGCCGATCGTTCCAAGATAAATAATTTCCAACTTCGGACGTCCGTCATCGTCGCGTTTCCCACACTCGCAGTGCACTCCCCACCACGACTTCTCTCTCCCTCGCCGCCACCGCTAATTGACTCCTCAATCTCTTCTCTGCACGATGCCGGTGGCCGTCTTCAAGAAACTCAAAAAGTCCAAGGACAAGGACAAAGACTGCGGTCTCCCGCAGCCGGAACCCGTGAAGCAGATCGACTCGCGCACCGGATTCGACACCTACCGCGACTTCTACACCCTGAAGAACTACTGGAAGGCGGTGACGCGGAACAAGGACGCCGGAGTGATCATGATTACGCGGTGAGTGACTTCGTTGGCTCTCAATACGCGGCGCGCTTCGAGCAAAGGTGAACGCAGTCAGAGCACGTGCTTCCAGCGGCGCTAATTGGGGGTTTGGCGCTGAAATCGAGCGGAAACCCGCGATTAAGACGTTATTTGTGGTTCGAAGGGACTTTCGGGAATGAGACGGAAAGGGCAAAGAAAGGTCCCGGCACGCCGAATGTGAGCGAGCGTGATTGGAGTCCATTGAGCGTGAATTCTCAACTTGACACCGACTGAAGTTTGGAGCCTAGTTGCACTCGAACGTCAACTACAAAAAGCGCCGCCGACTTCAATTCGATTTTCACACGTTTCGGTGACGTGATTCTCGCCTTTTACGTCATTTCTCGCTCAACCGACCTGATTACTTATTATCGAATTCATCGATCCACTTATGCGGTTTCAAATGGGATTTATGGCCGCAATCGCATTACTCGCTACCTTCTGAACTCCGAAAGCGCGTTTTCCGTTTACGACGAACGAATTCAGGTGCGCTCCGGCAGCCGCTTCGCTCGCCCCTGTGCGGCTCTCGTCGCTGTAAAGCAGGAAAACAGCGAAGAGCTGTGGGAATTGAGGCGCTTTAGGGCGTCGCCGGAGGAAAATTCTGCAGAACCCGAATTTCCGAATCCTACGCCATCTGCACACCTAGCGAATGAATGCGGGCGCTCTGCAGAAGGTTTACGATCGGCTGCTCCACGTGACAATCGCGGTCCCCACGGAATCTGCGCGATCGCACTTCCTCCTCTGCTTCTTCGACTGCAAATTCCGGTAACCGGGCGAGGATGGAACGTTCCGGACTCTGCTCGACTGTTTGTAGCGTCCACTCTGCGCTAGATGGCGGCGATTGTTTGTCGCCCCAACAAAGGGACGATCTTTGAGGCTTAAATGCGAGATTTCGCACTTGACTCTCTATTCGAATGCAGAGGAGTCGTGCGAATCCGAGTCGCCTTCCGCGGAATCAATTCGGAATAATGTGGAATTAAGAATTGGACTAATTGAGGCGTGGTTTACGTAGATGCACTTCGGAGGCTCGCACGAATTCCCCCGAGGAGCGAAGGTCATCCGGTCTTTCCCAGGTTCGTTCGTGCGACGTCGCCAGGTGCGGATTCTGGTGATTGAATCCGCGATTCTCCCACGCGCAATTGTTCACCGATTGCGATCGCCAAAGGGCATCAGCGGCTAACGGCATCGACAGCGGCTCGCTGCCTGCATCACGCACATCGCGCGCACTCGGAGGGGCGGAGCGCGCGGCCTCCAACCTGAGGAGTTCTTGTTCTCGTCAACCGACGTTCGATCCCCTTTTCGTCCCCGCAACCCGCTTGCACCTTCCGGATCGTCTTCTGTCACCCCTCCCTGCATGGGGATTCTCGTCTATGGGTTCCGGAGGGAGTACGCCAGCTAACGGCGGAAAGTCGAACGGCGTCGCTCCAGCGAAGAGCGGAAAAGGGGCCGAAGCACCCGCCGCCGCCGCTGCCGCAGCCGACGGTGGAGCCGCGCAGGTGGTCGACCGTCGATTGCCTTTTGCCAACTTCCGCGAACTCTACACCATGAAGAACTATTGGAAGTCAGTGAAGAGGGCAAACGAGTCGGACACCGCCAGGAACCTCTTCGTGAAGTAGGTTTCGCAGTCTCCTGTTGTCGCGTTCGTCCTTTCGAATCGCCAGCTGAAAGCTACAATTTTCGCTCTTTAACCGCCTATCTCTTTCATCGCTCCTTCTAGCTTCATCTCCTTGATTGAGAATGACGAAAACGAGGATTACGAATTCCAAAATATGTGTTTACGGTAGAACGGAGAGAAATCTCTGCGTGTGGTCAATGTCCCTTCCACTCTGCTGACTTGTTTACCCCGATTCTGACGTCTTCGAGGCGCAAAGTGCTTCGACTGTCGCGACGTTTCAGATTCCGCAAAATAGAAATTAGCGCATTTGAAACGCTGGCCGGGCGTGGGAAGTCAGTCTTTCCGCGTTCACCTGAGCGCGGCGCACAAACAGCAAAACAACCTTCTCCTACTCATCGCCGCTCTTTCAGGTACTTCACGGAGAATCCCTCGAACATCGAATCGTACCCGAAACTGAAGGGCGTCGATCCAAAGACCATCGGCTCAAGCGACAGCGTCGCCCTCGAGAACGTCGCGAAGCTGTACGTGCAGGTGGGCGTAATCTCTGAATCGTTAATTCTAACTCTGAGCCTCAGGTCTTCGATGACGTCATCTCGTCGGTAGAGTCGAATCCCTCAGACGCAACGGAAGCGTGTAAGCGGCTGAACTCCGTCGGAAAGCTCCATCGAGTGAAAGTAATCGCGCGAATTCCGCGGCCGCTAATCGCAAATCAATTTTCAGGTCTCCGGAATGGAATCCACGCAATTCCAGGCGCTCGAGCAGCCGTTCCTCTTCATGGTCTCCGAGGTGCTTCAGGATCGCTTCAACGACAAGGCCGAGCATCTCTTCAAGAAGTTCTTCCAGTTCTGTTTGCAGTATCTGACCGAGGGATTCAACGGATAGGCCGCTCCAGGCAGCACTCGCGCACTTTTGGGTCTTTTCTTTGTACGTACGAGGGTTTCGCATCGCTGTAAATTGAAAATTCTCTTTCGAATGCAATTATTTAAATGTGTCTAGGCGGTTTACTGTACAAATCATACGTTGTTCTGACGAATAAACTGCGCTGAATCCTCAATCACCGCCGCCGCATTCCTCGCCGTGGAGATCACGCGAGCGCGCACGACGCAAACACTTGGAATTAATAAATTGCGCTTCAATTGCGAGACGCGCGCGCGCGCCTGAAATATCGACTCGGGAAACGGTAGATGTTTATTTCGAAAATAAAAATCTGAGCTACCGTACTCGACTGCTCGACGAATTAACCGATGTAAATGTAGTGTACCCGGAAATCATATCAATGTGGGGAGCCGATATTATGAGTAGAAAGTGAGAACTGAAGTTTGATTTCCGCGAATCAGGAGAGTCGGTGGGAGATTGCGCGTCATCATCTCCAACCACGCCAAGTACAGCGTGCTCGAGACCATTCCCTTGCGGGGCACGGGCAGAGTGCTGAAAAGCAGGAATGAGGGGAGAGGCGCGTGAGGGAGAACTCACATCACGACGAGATCGGCTTCGGTGGAGTGTTGCTGCAGAAGTTCGGCGGTTCTGAGTTGTCTTCGCGTTTTGTCCTTCTGCGCTTGAATCTCGCCGTCGGTGATCATTCCCTCGACCTCCTGCTCCTCGCTGCCGCAGCGGAACGGCGCGATGAGGTCCTCGAACTCGCGGAAAGTCTCCTCGTTGGGAAGACGGCCGATGTCCGGAATCACCGAAACGTTCGCGAAGTCAATTCGGAACTTGGAGAGGAGCGCCGCCATACCCCGCTGCTCCTGCTCCATCGTCTTCGTCGACGTCGAAATCGTAAAAATCCGCATTTCCGCGTTTTCCAGATACGACTTCGGAATGGTCAGGAGGTGCGGGATGAGGAGAGTGAGTCCGCCGTCATCGTACAACCACCAAACGTCGATTCGTCCTTTTTTGATCTTCCGCTGGAATCTGCTGATAGTCACCAGAAGCTCCTTTTGTGCAGCGGTGTGTCGTCGAGTGCTGAAAGAATTCATGTACAGTCGGTCACAGAGAGAACGGCAACACAGGCACGCGCCGGGTTACGGTAACAACACAAACACATCACTGCTTTCATGCTCTGATTCATGCGAACACCGATTACCTGTCACTCTCTGCGCTAATTACTCGTTTGCGTCGTCTGAGGAATTCAAAAGATTAGATACGACGCATGACCTCCTGCACAGTCTCTACTGTAACCGCATTCAACGTACCTCCTTCGCCTCAAAAGCGAATGGTGCTCGGAGTCTTTCATAGGACTGGGCGCGTCTTTTCCCTTCTTCCCAGCCTCCACATCTTGGTCGTCTCCTACGCAATATCCGTTTTGCTAAAATCTCGTAATTAGCGACAATTCATGCCAGGCCACGCAGCCGCACCTGCGCGCTATCGACCTCCAATTCTTCGTCGACGCCTTCGTCATCGTCGAAGATTTCAAAGGGGAAGAGATCGGCGAAGGAGGACAACGCTGAAATCGGGGGATGAGGGAGTGTTTCGGTGAATACGGTCACTCACAGGAGTTCCTCGCTTCGCTCTCCACGCTGCTGCCCTTCTCCGCGTCCTGATTGTCGTCGGTTGGCACCAGAAGATGAACTTTCGCATCCTTCGTTTCGTCCGTCACAACGGCGTTTCTGAAAAGTCGCCCTTTAGCGCGCGTTCTGCAGAACGCAGAGCTTCTCACCCGTTTTCGGTTTTGGTCGGAGACGACAAACTGAACGAGCCGAAGGGCAACGCGCGCTCGGGGTCGCAGAAGTGGTGCATCTTCAACTCCTCGCTGTAGTCGAGTCCTCCGGCCGTGTTCCTGAGAACTCCGACTCCCATGGAGCTGTCGAAGGCGTCCTGGATGATTCCAAAGTACTCGTGGATCTCGCTGAGTCCGTCACGCCCTTCGTGTACCAATTCGTCTTGAATCCGATGATCACGATGTTCGGCTTGAGCTTCCCGAGCCCCGAGGTCTGTATCAGCGTCTGCGAACCCGCGCGGATACTCGAATTGGCGACTGTGTGGTAGAACGACTTGATGTGGCGCTTCTTGAAGTAATCGTGCAGCTGGCGGTCGATCTTCTTCAGCGCGGCAAACGAACGATCGCAAGGATCATACTGCAAAGGCTACGCATAACGCAGCAATGCGATACGGTACTTACAGGAATGACGTAGCCGCAGATCATCAAACTCGTTCCTTTGCTGATGTTGTAGACGAAGTCGACGAGCGACGACCGCGACATCGGATTTCCCGAGAGAACGAGGATTTGCGGACGAAAGTTCTTCACGTGGTCGTCGGTGTTCGTGAGTTTCATCATCCCTTGAAGGGCGTTCTTGTAGCTGTGCGCCTGTGTGGATGATCCCCAGTTCACGTCTGAAAAGCATCGTTAAGGGGAGTACGGTGGCTGGTATCAAACCTGGCTTCCTGTGCAAGATGAACAAGAAGAGCATCGCAAAGAAGAAGAAAGTGACGAGCGCGGTGGTCCAATCGATTATGAACATGACGCAGATGCAGAGGAGCGCGCCGGCCAGAGAGACCCACATGTTGTAGTACTTGAATCCGGGTCGGAATCCTGAAAGGAACGAGGATGAGGGATTGCACTCGCGCGTGCCGATACCTGGTGAATCCGCGACAGAAGCATCGAAACAGGCGTAGTTGATGAGCGCGTAGGAGGCGAGGAAGAAGTTGGAGATGATCGGAGCGATGGCGTTCAGATCCCCGATAAGGATCATCAACAGCGCTATCACAAAGCCGAGAAGATAGGCGCGGCGGGGCTCCTCGTCCTTGCCGTACTGCTTCGCGAAAACGTCAATTTTCGGGAACAAACGGTCTTTGCACACGGCCTGGAAGACTTTCGGCGCGCTGACGAGACTCGCGAGCGCGGAACTCAGCGTGGCGGCGAAGATGCCCGCGGTGATCAGAGGTCCCCAAAAACTCTCCGTTTCCATGACCTAAATGGCGTTGCAGATCGTTCCAAAGCCAGAAACCAACCTGGAAGTAATTCATCAAGCCGTAGGGACATGTGCCGTTGGCGGCGCACAGCGGCTGCACGTAGTAGGTGTCAGAACCGCTCGCATTCGACCCGTTGATGGCGGAGACCAACATCGGCATGTTTATGCCGTCCGCGTCCCTCACGGACGTCGATCCGGTCATCCAGATCGCAATCAAGTAGATTACGGTAGTGACGAAGATGGCCAGCAACGTCCCGGTGGGAATCGCATGCTGAAACGACTTGTGAAGAAGAAGCGGCTCGTTTTCCGGCCTACCTGAGGGTCAGCGAGATCTCCGCTGATGTTCGCACCCGCCATGATACCCGTCGCTGCGGGAAGTAGATCGCGAAGACGGAGAAGAAGTTGTAGCCATCGCGGAAAGCCGGCATCATGTTCTCGAGCATTGTGTCATCTACAGTAACCCGTTCTCACCCACGCCGTGTAACACGCTTCACTTACAGGAATAACCGGTGATTCCGCGAACGCGCTGCTCGTCGTCCAGTGGAACCACAGTGCCGAGCATGTAGTTCACGATGGAGAGCGAGAGGATGGCGAGCAATCCCATCTGCATCTTCGACTCGAAACCCGTTCCGATGAAAACGATTCCCATCAGGACGCAACACGTGATCAGACCGATTATGCGCACGTCATTCATTTCGCCGTCGATGATCATGACACCGTATTCCGCATCAGATCGCGCACCGTTTCCGCGAATCCAACGACGTACATCGCAGCACCGACCGCATTCGCCACGCTGAAGATGAGGCCGATGGATCCTCCGAATTCGGGGCCCAGCGATCTGCTGATCTGCAAGAACGCTCATCAGCGATTGGAGAGAAACGGGAAAATACCAGAAAGTACGCGCCTCCGCCCTTCACGTCGCCGTTCGTGCAAATCGCGCACGTCGAAATCGCCGTTATCGTAGTCACCACCGAAGCCAAGAGGACGACCGCCGATCCGAGCACTGAAACGCGTTCTCTAGGATCATTGAGCTCCGCTGGGGAGAACTTACAAAGACCGCATTGGCCGGCGACCCAGGAGACGCGCAGGTAGAGCATGACGCCAAAGATGTTCAGGAGGCATCGGACGAAGACGCCCTGGATCCATCCGAACTTTGTTCTCGCGGCGGTCTGCGGAGGAACGAATTTCTCGATTTTAGGCGAATTCTCAGCTGAATTCAGATGTTGACCGTCGAACATCTCGTCGTTCCGCGTCTTGAATTCCTCGAGGGTGTCGTTCACCTCCGCGTTCTCTCCATGGATCAGCTGAATCATCGACGGACGACTGTTGAAGGCCTGATCGACTGAGTTTCGGTAGAAATCGATGATCGGCGGATGCTCGAGGGTCTTCATGTGCCTCCAACTCTTCAGATTCACCGTCGTGTTGTGCTCTAAACTCTCATCTCTGTTGGCGCCATCTTCGTCGTGTTTTTCCGCCTTTTCGCCCACGGAGAAGTGGACGCACTTCGGTCCCACCACCACGGCGGCCGCTCGCTCGTCACCTTCGCTTGCCGCCCGGCTCTCCTTCGGCTCCTCCAGACCCGTTACCTGCAATCATTCCGGCATATTGCGCCGCCAAGGATAACGAGGACTTACCTGGAAGCGGCCAGTCGATCCCGTGGTGCGTGACTGGAAGAAGGAGTCGGAAGTTGTCCTCTGAGGTGGCGGCGGGTCGTTGCCACGCGCGTCCGCGGGGTCGCGGAGGAGGCTGACGCCCTCGCTTCCATGCTCGTCGCGCGACTTCGACACCTGGAACCTTGCGGATATCTTTCTCATCGACATTACCACAACGGCATCCCTCAAAAGACAATTACGATGAGTACAATCCACAGACGCCGCCACAACCGACCACAACACGGACAGAGCAAGCAGAAACAAAGCGGCACATCATTACCACAATTCAAATCTACAAAATCCACAAGAAAACAGAATCGATGCGCCGCGGCGCGACGTCCTTAGACGACCCTTAATCTCGGCATTTACACCCCTCTGTGCGGAGGAGTGACCGTCGCTTCGCAGTGACCGAAACCGCGTAGAATAGCGGCTGATAGGGGAAGGTTGCGACTGCAAATCGCGCGATAAGACGATCAGAAGAACAAATTCGGATTACCGGCCCGCGCTCCTCCTTAGCCCTTTGCAAATAGTCGTCACACGTACATACCTGAAATCGTCGCGGACTCGTCGACTTGACGGAGCCGCCGAGGTCGACGGCGCTTCGGAACGACATGCACTTTGTCGTGACCTTCGCGAGCTACAGTAGCACTCGTGAAAGCATCGTCTGTAGCGACAAACGCGGATGAGCGAAACGGAAGAACTGAAATGGCAAAGAAAGGGTGACGCGCACATATCACAATTCGGCTTACACACGACCGTCACGAGTGAATAATCAGAAATTCCCTTTTGTTGGTCCGTCGGGCCAGCGAAGGGAAGTGAAATTCATTAGCATCTCATTTCTTCGCTTTCTTAGCGCCGAAACACTTTGAATCATCGCCGAGACGCCGCGAACAATGTTTCGAATCGTAAAACGAGCGAATGGCGACCGCGATGCTTCGAGCGCAAATGGAATATTTACAAAATCGTCGAAAACGAAGTGAAACGAAAGGCGCGGACGGAAAGGAGATCTGCGCCGCCGAGGGCTCTCGCGCTCTCGATTTAGCGCAAAGCCAAAGCAAACAAGCGTTTCCTTCTGCGGAATGCGGCCGATTCCTCTGCAGAGCGGCCTTTTGTAATGTTGTGGCTGGCGCCATCCGCTGTCGGCGTCGCCGTCGGCCCGAGCGGACGCCGCGCACTGAGAGTGCACTTACGACGCATCAAAGGACGGCGGGAACACAAAAACTGTCGTTCCAACCCGATTATGCGCGATTTTTTGTGGAAAGGGAGATTCAGTTCCTTCCCAAATTTGCTTTTTTCATTCTAGACGAAGAGGTTACGGTAGGAGACAGTAAACGAAGTCTCGCAACGAGTTATCTGAGACATTGATGGCCGTACTGTAGCGTGCGTGTGGAATGATTTATCGCGAAAGCAATGCGATATGTTTTCGGGCGATGAATTTCCAAGGAGCTCTTGCTGCTGGGCTCCTCAGCGCTCATTCACGTCCGAAACTCTCGTAAAACACTCTGAGTGCGACTCGCGGTTGGTAACGCGGTTATTTTAGTATCGTAGCAGGGATTTTTAGGCGAATAGAACTCATTGAAGAAGCCGACTGCGCTGAGTGATAAGGCAAACGAGTGGCGCGGATGCGGGACGGAAGTGCCATCCCAAAAGGGGATAAATAACGGCGACATTGTGACTCACAGCGCCAACAAATGGTCCGATTCAGCTTTTTGCTTGAAGACGCTCATTTATGCATTGGGTCTGCTTTCTGCTATTCGTTCCCAAATAAATCAAAATGCGATCATTTCATCACTTTGAGGGCTCCCGGATGAATTTGCTTCCGTCGCAACCGAATAAGCGGATAGCCTCGCGAAGTGTTTCCTCGTTTTTGTTCTAATCATCTCTGCAAACAGCGAAATGAATCGACTTTTCGAGGCAAACGAGCGGGGAGCGCTGTTTTCGAAGGACGCTGTTTACAGAAGTGCTTGCAGGGGGAGACGCACAATCAAAAGCACAAAATATCACCGGCAGCTGATAAACGACCGCGAACGTCGTCGCCACGACGGATGAGTGATGGATTTCAGTGTTTTTCAAACGTTGCGGAGGTCAACGAGGAATGTTTTGAGAAGGAGGATCGATTCATTCGCTTCCCGAGGTCCGATCTAATCATCTCAATTGAGTCATTTCGAGGAATATTGCAACGCAAACAAACTCTTCGCTTGCAGAGCGAAAGTCGCCGGGGAAATCCACGAGTGGTGATTCAGAGGCGTGCGGTGCTGCACAAGCCGGCGACGTTTGCCTAGACCCCACGTTCGGGGCGATTAGCAGCGTTACTAAGGGCAACTGACATCATTTTTGCCGCAATAAAGAACACTTGACACTCGAGAACCGATATCCGCCGGTCAATGCAAGTGGCCAGCGAAACGTTCGAGCAGAGCGGCGATTGTGCACAACGCTCGGGGACAACTCCGGCTTTGTGGCCCGTAATCGATCGACACCAGATGAGATGATGACCAGACTAGCCGGCATTGTCTTCATTGGCCCTAGAAACGACAGCTGCGGCGATTTCGCGCGCCAGAGTGGTGATTGGAAAGGGTTGAGCGAGAGTAAAACCACCGAAATTTGGTGGCGGCGGAGGAATCAACCGCAGGTGTGAAAGGAGCCGGAAAAGACGAGTCGCGCTGAATCACTTTGCACTTGTGTTAATGATGTTGATGCCGACGCGACGAAGGAGTCGAGGAACGCGGTTCCGTCCCCTCGCGACCTCCAACTCTCCTTCTCCATTCAAGAACATCTGTTCGTTTGCAACGCAATGCGGGTGAATGGAGCCTCGCCGTCGGCGTTTTGTTCTCGCGTCTGCTTCCCTCGTGTGTTGTGCGGCGACCAAAATTGAGATGCATGTTTACCTCGCCGCCGGTCGACCATCGCGGGCGCCTCAGAACCCTTGAATTTATCACAAACATCCCAAGCAACAAGTAAATGAGCGGATAACAATTAATATTTAAAGAATCGGAAAGTGAGAAGAGGATTGTGAAAGAGCGACGATGATTAGAATCGAGGAGATCGGGGTTGATGAACAACGAGGAGATCAACGGAAAGAGCACCAAGAGAGAAGTCGGAATGATTAGATTAGATTAGAATGTTTGGAGATTCCTGCAAACGCCGCAGCCGAGCGCGAACTCCTCGCCGGACGGCGGATGCGCGACTCGGAGAGGACACGCGTCTCCGTCCAGCTTCGTCGCCTTTGGACCGGCGGGGCACGCGGGGAGAAGGTGTTTCGGGAGGCACATCAGCCGCTGGAAGTCGTCGTGACACGAGGTGCAGAAGTGAGTGGTGCCGAAGCAGAAGTAGACCGCAACCGAGCAGCAGAATTTGCATTTGAACTCGAGGTAGTCGACTCCGTGACGCGCGCACACCTGGGCACCCGTGGTGTCGGAGCAGCCTCCGCAGATGAGTTCTTCGGGATTGTACTGCGAGGATTCGAGCGCCTGCTGACAGCGACTCTCCCCTCCGAAGTACGCCTTGTTGCACTTGAAGCAGAGGACGTACATATAGCGATCAATCGCGAAGAGCTCCGGCTGATTGAAGAATTCGCTCTTCGCGGAGCTCAGCGCGGGAGAGTTGAGAAGTCCGTCGTACTCGAGTCGGAGTTTCGCTTTCGTCGCGACTTCCTGATGCAACGCGAGAAGCGGTTCCAACACTTCGGCCAGGCTGGGATGCTCGATCTGCAAATTACATTCCTTCTTATGGCTAGCGGGTAATTTCCTACCTGCTGTCGGCACAGCGGACACTGCATGAATTGGAAGACGATGCGCGGTCCAACCCAGCGCTTCTCTAGAACGGTCTTGACGCAGTGGAAGTGGAAGATGTGCCCGCATTTGAGCTGAATGCACGGCGCGCCTCCCAGACGGTCGGTGAAGCAGATGACGCAGAGATCGTCGGCGTCCTGGCGCACTTCTGAATTTTCAGTTGACCTTGAGTCGCCAAAGAGCGATAGACCCACCTGTGGCTCTGCACTGGAGGCACTGAAGACAGTTCTCTTCGCCCTTGATTCCGCAGCAGAGATGACCGCACGAGTGCGTCTTGTTGCACGACGTCTCCGCCAGCTTCAAACACTCCTCGTGGTTGCAAACTCCGCGAAGAATCTGCTTCTCGTTGGCGAGCGTGTTCGTGCAGAATCGACACCGGATGCGGGTGAATGGAGCCTCGCCGTCGGCGTTTTGTTCTCGCGTCTGCTTCCCTCGTGTGTTGTGCGGCGACCAAAATTGAGATGCATGTTTACCTCGCCGCCGGTCGACCATCGCGGGCGCCTCAGAACCCTTGAATTTATCACAAACATCCCAAGCAACAAGTAAATGAGCGGATAACAATTAATATTTAAAGAATCGGAAAGTGAGAAGAGGATTGTGAAAGAGCGACGATGATTAGAATCGAGGAGATCGGGGTTGATGAACAACGAGGAGATCAACGGAAAGAGCACCAAGAGAGAAGTCGGAATGATTAGATTAGATTAGAATGTTTGGAGATTCCTGCAAACGCCGCAGCCGAGCGCGAACTCCTCGCCGGACGGCGGATGCGCGACTCGGAGAGGACACGCGTCTCCGTCCAGCTTCGTCGCCGTCGTGACGTTTTGGCGTTTCACAATGAAAGCAGCGGATCCATGAAATGCCGCATCTTGGTACTCGGGCCAATCGAGAAGGAAGCTCTGGATTGTTTTTTCGTAAACACGATACAATCGCATCGCTTTCATGTGGAAATAACATATTTATGCACAACGTTTTTTCAGATCTAAGTTGACCCGCCGCGTCATCTTCCTTAGCAATGAACGCCGTCGTTCTCTTCCTCGGTCTTCTTCTTCTCATCTCCACCAACGCTGCAGTGGCCAAAAGCGTCCATGGCAACAGAGAAAACGGCATTTCTGACATCGGGACTCTTGGGGAGTGTTCGATCCGGATCGACACCTTGCAAATCCCGAATTTGGAGGTCACAATCCCCTTCTACGTAACCGATTGCTACACGCTCGCGGCCAGAAACGACAAAGTTGAAGTTTACACCCGGCCAGTTTCATTGGACGATGAAAAATTCGTGATTATCCTCTACGATGGAAATCATCTCAAAGTCACTCCACATTCAAATGATTACGAGCGCTATTTCACTATTCAACTGAACCACAAGATCATCAACGCTTCCGAGTTTCCGCCAGAGTGAGTGCCGCTTCCTCCAATCTCAATATCGAAAATCGATTTCAGAATCAGCGTTTCGGTGGAATGGGATCGTGGGGATGCTTTCGAACACTTCAAATTCCAGAAGCACGGGATGACCGTTACTTACAGGACAGATTGGAGCGAAGTGAGAATTCGACCTCGCGGAGTCGACGGTCTTTGCGGCTTCCATCTCCATGACCCCCAAATGGACGAACTGCGCAGGTTCCAGCTGAAGCAGATCGCCCAGACGCCCGCATGTCACGTGGATCGCAAGGAAATGGCCTACCTCTCCTACAGGACGAACGTCTCTACCAGATACACCACCAAGGAGCTCAAAGTGCTCGAAGATCTCGGTAAGTGCTTCCTCAATGGTTTCCCGATTAAAATTCGTTTTTGCAGCTCGAGAAATGAGAGCTTCTCCGAAACAAATGGAATGCGCTAAGACGAATTGCTGGTGGGTTCAAAAGCCCGATTACCTTTATTCCCACGTGAAGATGTGGCTTCAATACCCAGCGTGCACAGAATCCGTCGCAGAGAATCACAACGTCAATCTTGAAAGCCCAACTCTGAAAGGAATCTTTAAGCTCCTGTTGGGATCCTGATAACGAGTCGAATTCGGCTAAAACTGGAGGAATCCAAGCGTTTTGTTAATCCTATTCATCATTTGGTATAAATCGCCTATTTATATAGATGTTTTCTGATATCAGGATGCTCTCCTTCTTTTTTCCACGTAAGTATAGAAACGCCTCGCCGTCGGCGTCTGCTTCCCTCGTGTGTTGTGCGGCGACCGAAATTGAGATGCATGTTTACCTCGCCGCCATTCGACCCTCGCGGGCGCCTCAGAACCCTTGAATTTATCACAAACATCCCAAGCAACAAGTAAATGAGCGGATAACAATTAATATTTGAAGAATCGGAAAGTGAGAAGAGGATTGTGAAAGAGCGACGATGATTAGAATCGAGGAGATCGGGGTTGATAAACAACGAGGAGATCAACGGAACGTTTTTTGCGGCAGAGATGATCGCATGAGTGCGCCTTGTTGCACGGCGTCTGTCCTGCTTCAAACACTCCTCAACTCGACACGTCGCCGGACGCGTTATTTGACCAAATTCGTTACATTGTTCGTGTGTGCACTGCGAGGGCGATTGCCCAACTCTCGTTGAATTTATTTCCGAATCTCGTTATTTCGGTAATTCTCAATTTTGGCATTTTACACAGAAAGTATCGGCAATCGTCAAACATTGAAAACCACATCTTTAAATTTAATAAGACCAACAGTTTGGAGACGAGGCTAAAAACGAATCTGTTACTCCGGACGTTTCGTACGGTTGAAAAGTCATTTAGAACAGAAGATGAACACCTTGTTATGAAAACAGGTTAATCTGGGCGGGAGCACAGATTAGACGCTCTTTTTGATTGTGTGTATGAAAAATGTGGGCATTGAAGCATTGGACACTGAAAAGAACAGAAATGAGTAATTACGTCTTCGAAAAGAAAAATCGGGAGAAATACCAATCAAACAAAAAAAAGGCTTGTTGACCCACGCGTTTTCATACTCGTACCAATCGATATGGATGGTCGAACGCGCCTTGGCGCTTTTAATGCTATGATTTCCTTGTGGCAGTCATCAAAACAGCTTTCAAGGTCGGATCAAACTAAAAGCGATGTTACTGCATCGTAAAAGCAATGTTTACGACGTTTGAGCATTGCTTTCGCGTGAAAATATCGCATTTATGCACAAAATTCTTTTGTTTTTCAGATCTTCTGATTGCTGACCCGCCGCGTCATCTTCCTTAGCAATGAACGCCGTCGTTCTCTTCCTCGGACTTCTTCTTCTCATCTCCACCAACGCTGCCGTGGCCAAAAGCGTCCATGGCCATGGAGACAACGACGCATCTGAAATCGGAACAGCTGGGGAATGTTCAGTCCGATTCGATGTCTTCCAAATCCCGAATTTGGAGTTCACCATCCCCTTCGACATAACCGATTGCTACACGCTCGCGGCCAGAAACGACAAAGTTGAAGTTTATCTCCGGCTAATACCATTGGACGTTGACTACGTCACAACTATACTCTACGATGGAAATCATCTCGAAGTCACTCCATATTCAAATGATTACGAACACTATTTCACTATTCAACTGAACCACAAGATCATCAACGCTTCCGAGTTTCCACCAGAGTGAGTGCCGCTTCCTCCAATCTCAATCTCTAAAATCGATTTCAGAATCAGCGTTACGGAGCAGTGGGATGATCGGCGTGCTTACAAACACTTCCAATTCCAGAAGCACGGGATGACCGTTACTTACAGAACAGATTGGAGAGAAGTGAGAATTCGACCTCGCGGAGTCGACAGTCTTTGCGGCTTCCATCTCCATGACCCCCAAATGGACGAACTGCGCAGGTTCCAGCTGAAGCAGATCGCCCAGACGCCCACATGCCACGTGGATCGCAAGGAAATGGCTTCCCTCTCCTACAGGACGAACGTCTCTACCAGATACACCACCAAGGAGCTCAAAGTGCTCGACGATCTCGGTAAGTTCTTCCTCAGCGGTTTCCCGATTAAAATTCGTTTTTGCAGCTCGAGAAATGAGAGCTTCTCCGAAAGAAATGGAATGCGCTAAGACGAATTGCTGGTGGGTTCAAAAGCCCGATTACCTTTATTCCTACGTGAAGATGTGGCTTCAAGACCCAACGTGCAAAGAATCCGTCGCAGGGACTCACGACGTCAATCCTAAAAGGGCTACTCTGAAAGGAATCTTTAAGCTCCTGTTGGGGGCTTCATGATGGGTCGAATTCGGCAGAAAATGGAAGAATCCGAGCGTTTTTAAGTTCGATTAGTCATTTGGTATAAATCGCCTCTGATATTGAGTTGCTCTCCCTCTCTTCTTTCACTTTTATTTAAGTAGAAATCGAGACAAGAAATCAAAACTTTCTTTTTATTCACATAAATGCAACAAAAAACAGAAAGACCCTCCCTACACCTAACCTACATCGCCAGAGGCTCGCAAGTGCCTTCTCTGCAGACGCTTTCGAAACAGACGTCCGAAAATGGGCTGAACCCTCTGCAGCTCCCGAATAGCGCGACCTTCGCTACACAGCGCCACTCCCCGCGTCTCCGGTCACAGAAGAGGTGCCTGAAAGGGAGAAGAGCTTATAAATGAATGAAAACGGATTAAGAACTGACCGGCTTCCGCAATCCGATATCCGGGAGCACAATGGCTCCTGCTCATACGTGTACATCTCATCCGTGTAGACGTTGGAGAGGCCATCTTTGTTCTGCAGGTTCCAATAGTCCGGCTGCATCCAGCTGCTGTACGCGTGCCCGGGATTGGCGCACTCAGGTTGGCCTGCAATGTCCGGGTAATTCGATTGGCGGTTGTTGGGATCCTGGCGCCTCCGAATCCAATCATAGAGCAGATCGACAGCGGCATGGAGCATGTAGAAAACGGGGTCGTTTGCCGCTGTCGGCACATATCCCATGTGGCCGCCGACGAAGTCGTGCTTGAAGTTGTGGATTCCTTCGGGAACAACAGATTTGCGGACGTTGTATTGCGTGCAGGTCTATAAGAATTTTATTCTGGATTAAGTTTAACATTTTGATTGACTTACGGGAGCGGCCGAGGTACATGCCAGAATGTACTCAATTTTTGCGGAATGGTCAAGGATGTCGGTGATGTCTGCCTGCGAGAAGACTTGACCGCTGGTTCCGGTGGAACGGTTCAGCGGTGCTCCGTCGACCGTCTTCCAATGTGCGCAGAAGCCGGTGACAACGCTGCCAAAGCCGTTGCCCACGAAGTGCTCCGTCCAGAAGGTTGAGTTCTCCGGATGGTCGAGCGGACGGTCGAGGGTGCTCAACCAATAGGGAATCCCTTCGATTCTTGGATTGACCATCCGCACCGCGATTTCGAATCTTTATAAGAAATAAATTAGTTTAAAACACCATGTTATTTTAATATTTTATTTCCCCCCTATTCTACTGTCAATGGACGTTGAGCAGTATTTTAAAATTAATTTCATTTCAATTAAAATTTAAAACTTTTTTATAATTCGAAATTCTGATCGATTGAGGTACTTGCGATGCCAACGAGCACAATGACCGATTCGAAGAAACTATCTTTTTGTCAAATTTTGCGAGCATTAAATTGCACATCTTTGATTTAAGATCAAATTTAAGTTCGGAAATTTAGCGTGCGACCGGACAATTAAATTTACGCTGCTTCAATTTCCTATTCACCTTGCCTTTGTTAACAAAATTAACAAAGCGGAACGCAAAGCCAGACGGTGAGTTGCCTCTTCTAAGGTCAGCAAACATTTTTGCGCGTCAAACTCTACACCGCTACTCCCAAGTGCGCAATTTAGACTCAATAAGCGTCAAAACCCATGGTAATGCTACTGGATGTATTCTACGAGGAGCTCCTACTCAAATAGAGAAATATCTTTTTTAGTGGTAAGCGATGTCCTCATTCCAACTGAAAACAACTCATGAATCAATTTTTTTGCTCATTAGAAGCAGCAGCTTTCTTTTTGAACTAAAGTCTAAACGACATCTGCTAGATTGAACAATATGTGTAAAAAAAATTTAAGTTTTAAATTCTTACCGCTTGAGGAACTCGCGGTGCCACACGAGAAACGCCGGTCCGTGGTGAACTCCATGGTACTCGGTGGCGGCGAGTCCGTGGATGACTTGGAAGTCATTGAAGACGCCATTCTCCTTCAGCACTTTCAAGGCGTCGAAGTACATCCGGAGTTGTTTGCCCGACATCATCCGGATTTCTCGCCTGATGGATTGGGTTTGGACCAACCCTCCATCCGCCAGTCGGCAATCTTGCCCGTCCACTGTCCCATTGAAGTGGTGGCAGACGCACTCGCGATCTCTGCAGTTCAGGGCCGTGTAGTTCTGGAGCGGAGCAAGTGGAGCTGTTTGTTGGCCAAGTAGTTTGATCGCAGCCTAAAAAGGAGTGAAAAATAGAAGCACTCGTACGAACATTTCCGTCTACACGTATAGTGGGCGCCGTTTTGTGGTTCCAAAATGTAGTGATTTGGAACGCAAATTTCTCTGTACAGAATGCACGGATTTGAGGGATTCAGCGTTTAATCAACTCGTCATCACACGCAGAACAAACTTGTAATATGTATTTTTGAGAACTGCAGCTGAGCAGCGAAATTATGAGTTCTTCGAAAAAGCTCCGAAATCAGTCTATTTTGGTTAAAAATTGAATGTGATTTTTCTTTGCGCAGAATCCACGGATTTGTGCAAATCAAAGTTTGTTCGCCTCCGTGGAATCAGGACAGTAAATTTGTAATAGGAATTTCCATACAAATCGCTCATTTCCAAGAAAAGAAGGAATTTCGGGAATTTTGGTCCCACCACGGGGACTAAACGGCGCCGACTAAACTATACATATACATATGTTAGCCAGGAAGCTCGACGCAGCTCGATGAAGCGCAACGACACAAACATTAATTCCTAATAAAATCCACTACCTCTGACCACTTTGACTGATTGACAGTCAGGGAGACGCAATTAAGGAAAATTGAGATCGAAATAAGAGAATGTTCAACGTGCAAATCGAGAATAATCGCAAAAATTTGGAAATTTCAGCTCAAAAATGTCTTCAAAATTGCTACAAATATTTGTCTACTTGTTTAATGTCTAATTAGGATGGTTTTGGTCAAACAGTTGAGGTGTCGGCGATCGCTAATTTGAGCATAAGTAAAAGTCGCACTTACAGTCTCCTCGTTCTGCTTCATCAAAATTTGGCTTTTGACACAGGAGCGGAGCATCACCAAACTCTGCTCGGCCCAGCAAATGGCCTTGGCGTGATCGAGTTGTCCGCTGGTGGCTCGCATGTCTCGGGCTGCAATAACAATCATAAAGCCCAAAAGTGTCTCTATGAGGTCTTACCGATCTGCGCGAGGTTCTCAAGCTCTTGCGTTGTCCATTCGGTCGAGACGTTTGTCCGATAGGAGAACGCGCCCATCAGCGCAGAGTCCACCACTACAGTAGTGTTGGATGATTTGACGGCGGTGGAATTCGCGGAGATTGGAGCGATTCGGACGCCAGCACAGAGACCGGAGGACGGAACCGGAATCAACCTCCCAGTGTTCGACCGTCGTAAACGACAGTTGTGCCGTTGCGGGTGAACTCGAGGGCGTTGCCAACAAACGCCATGCTAGACAAATCAAATCAGCTTTTCAAGAGAAGACAAATCCTACCCATCAGCTAAGTCTGCGTAGTGC